>CM049385.1:758843-825154 GCA_026937815.1 Etheostoma perlongum | reverse complement strand
TGTTTCCTCATATTGTCGTAAAACACTGGTTGGTAGCTCAAGTACCTGTGAAGAATTTTTATAGCAGTAAAAACCGGTTTTCTGTCGAATGTTTTACAAGCAGAGTGACACACTAATGCAAATGGACACTGTGAAGTGATTAGTTTACATTTCTCACCACTTGCCTTCTGTAGTTCAGCAGGACAATCATGTCTGATCTTAGGCTGCACTCTGATTGGGTGTGTCACATTCTAGGAGAGTACAAGCTGTTCCTGAATGCAGCCTGACAGTTACAGCTCCATTAACCTTCAGGGTGAGTGATATGTGTTATAAAACCCACAAACTGATCGTAAATCTGAGGCTTTAATCATGTGACACTGCCGGTGGCTCATTTCTATCTGCAGCGAGTGGAGGAGCAAACTGTGGTCACAAGATGGAATTCAGAGATATAATTCTGATCTGAGTGCTCAGTGTGCACAGCAGACTGCTCTCCATAATGGACAACGACCGCCACCCCCCCACACACCACTTTCTCCAAGCAGAAGAGCATGTTCAGTAGTAGCGCCGGTCCTTTGTCCCTGGGGCCATTACGCTCTTCAATGCCACACAGAAGGGGAGGAGTGTGATTGACTTAAGTGTTGAAGTCTGCTCTGCACCCTGCACCACCCTGCCCCTGTACCACCCCTGCCCCTGTACCACCCTGCCCCCTGTACCACCCTGCCCCCTGTACCACCCTGCCCCCTGTACCGCCCCGCCCCCCTGTACCACCCTGCCCCCTGTACCACCCTGCCCCCCTGTACCACCCCTGCCCCTGTACCACCCTGCCCCCTGTACCACCCTGCTCCCTGTACCACCCTGCCCCCTGGACCATCCTGCCCCCCTGCACCACCCTGCCCCATGTACCACCCCTGCCCCCTGTACCACCCCTGCCCCCTGTACCACCCCTGCCCCTGTACCACCCCTGCTCCCTGTACCACCCTGCCCCTGGACCATCCTGCCCCCCTGCACCACCCTGCCCCATGTACCACCCCTGCCCTCTGTACCACCCTGCCCCCTGTACCGCCCTGCCCCTGTACCACCCCTGCCCCCTGTACCACCCCTGCCCCCTGTACCACCCCCTGCCCCCTGTACCACCCTGCCCCCTGTACCACCCTGCCCCCTGTACCACCCCTGCCCCCTGCACCACCCTGCCCCCTGTACCACCCTGCCCCTGTACCACCCTGCCCCCTGTACCACCCTGCCCCATGTACCACCCTGCCCCCTGTACCACCCTGCCCCCTGTACCACCCTGCCCTCTGTACCACCCTGCCCCCTGTACCACCCCTGCCCCTGTACCACCCTGCCCCCCTGTACCACCCTGCCCCCTGTACCACCCTGCCCCTGTACCACCCTGCCCCCTGTACCCACCCCTGCCCCTGTACCACCCCTGCCCCCTGTACCACCCTGCTCCCTGTACCACCCTGCCCCTGGACCACCCTGCCCCCTGTACCACCCTGCCCCCCTGTACCGCCCCTGCCCCTGTACCACCCTGCCCCTGTACCACCCTGCCCCCTGTACCACCCCTGCCCCCTGTACCACCCTGCCCCCTGTACCACCCTGCCCCTGTACCACCCTGCTCCCTGTACCACCCTGCCCCCTGGACCATCCTGCCCCCCTGCACCACCCTGCCCCATGTACCACCCTGCCCCCTGTACCACCCTGCCCCCTGTACCACCCTGCCCCCTGTACCACCCTGCCCCATGTACCACCCTGCCCCTGTACCACCCCTGCCCCTGTACCACCCTGCCCCTGTACCACCCTGCCCCCTGTACCACCCCTGCCCCCTGTACCACCCTGCCCCTGACCATCCTGCCCCCCCTGCACCACCCTGCCCCATGTACCACCCTGCCCTCTGTACCACCCTGCCCCTGTACCGCCCCTGCCCCCTGTACCACCCCTGCCCCTGTACCACCCTGCCCCCTGTACCACCCCCTGCCCCCTGTACCACCCTGCCCCTGTACCACCCCTGCCCCCCCTGTACCACCCCTGCCCCCTGCACCACCCTGCCCCCTGTACCACCCTGCCCCTGTACCACCCTGCTCCCCTGTACCCTGCCCCACCACCCTGCCCCCTGTACCACCCCTGCCCCTGTACCACCCTGCCCCCTGTACCACCCCTGTACCACCCCCCTGTACCACCCTGCCCCCTGTACCACCCCTGCCCCTGTACCACCCTGCCCCTGTACCACCCTGCCCCTGTACCACCCTGCCCCCTGTACCACCCTGCCCCTGTACCACCCTGCTCCCTGTACCACCCTGCCCCTGGACCACCCTGCCCCCTGTACCACCCTGCCCCTGTACCACCCTGCCCCCTGTACCACCCTGCCCCCTGTACCACGCTACCCCCTGTACCACCCTGCCCCCTGTACCACCCTGCCCTCTGTACCACCCTGCCCTCTGTACCACCCTGCCCCCTGTACCACCCTGCCCTCTGTACCACCCTGCCCCCTGTACCACCCTGCCCCCTGTACCACCCCTGCCCCCTGTACCACGCTACCCCCCTGTACCACCCTGCCCCTGTACCACCCTGCCCCTGTACCACCCCTGCCCCCCTGTACCACCCTGCCCCCTGTACCACCCTGCCCCCTGTACCACCCTGCCCTCTGTACCACCCTGCCCTCTGTACCACCCTGCCCTCTGTACCACCCTGCCCTCGGTACCACCCTGTCCCCCTGTACCACCCTGCCCCCTGTACCACCCTGCCCCCTGTACTTTTCCTTTTTACTTGTATATTTCAATCAGGAAGGTTTTTTGTACATGTAAAGTCTTTGGAGTTTTAGACTCCATCGTTACAGAATAACTTGTAAAAGGGGTAAGGAAGCCAAACCCCGCACCCCCCTGCCCCCCGGGTAGAGTCTAGACACTGTTTGTGGCAGCAAAGAAGCCCAAAGACTGAAGGAGTCTACGGAGCGTCCTGCAGGAGGAAGACCCAGGAGGACGGCAAATTAACACACTGTAAGAAGCGTTAAGTGAACCTACTTTGAGCATCTGTGATTCAAAAGAGGAAAAACTTTCAGAGTGTATGGCTCACCATAAGAATCTGTCACGATGCACGACAGCAACCCCCCCACCGCGGCGTGCCATTCGTTTTCCCTTTGCCACGTTTCCATGAGAAACATAAAATCCATATTCTCACTGGTAAAAAGCTTGTTAAGAATAAAAGTTTTGTTAGAAATGGAAAAAGCATTGAGCAAGGCACACTGCAATGATGATGGGAGACCTGCATCCTCAACAGCTGATTGTGACCGAACTGAACGCAAACAGCTGACGCGGTCACGTGATCTCCAGCTGTGGCGAGCAGTCAGACAACCCAGCAACCATCAGTAGCAGCAGGTCCCTGTTCCCACCAATTCAATTCCATTTTATTCATAGTATCAATTCATAACAAGAGTTATCTCGAGACACTTTACAGATAGAGCAGGTCTGGACCACACTAGACCACATCATTTACAAGGACCCAACAGTTCTAGTAGTTCCCCCAGAGCAAGCAACAGTGGCGAGGAAAATCTCCCTTTTAGGAAGAAACCTCGGTCAGACCCAAGCTCTTGGTAGGGGGTGTCTGACGACCGGTTGGGGTTGAGATGAACAGAGGCAATAACAATCACAGTAAAAGATAATGGAACAGTAACTAAAACTAGTAATTTGTAGTAGTTCGTGGTGTTACAAGGCACAGCGGAGCGTAGCAGGATGTACACATCCCTTAGCACAGACAGCCCAGCAACCATCGGGGCAGAAGAGGCACCCGTCCAACGGCAGAAATATCCATGGGCACTGCAGCTGGGGAGTAATTGCACCCGCATCCTGGGACCGTTCCCCTGGGACCGTTCTCCACAACAAGGCCAGAGAGATCGTCACATCTTGGCCTGAGCGCCAGCTCTGCAGCCCCTTCACCTCGGTCTCTTCTTGGGATTACCAGGGCCCCTGGACGTAAACAGAAACCGGTATTCAGGTGAAGGAAGGAGGACACACAAAGGGATAGTTTGTCCCAACCTTTTCAGCTTTCAAAGAGTCCTCCATGGACACTCTGATGTCCAATAATGAGCGTTAATACATTTTATTTAACATCGTACATTGATCATAAGTCTGAGTAGCTTATTGACCCAATTGTTAGGCGACAGGGTTGGTGTGACAACAAATAAGATGAGTACAAACATGGAAAGTTGACACTGATGCTATACAGCGGCGGCCAAACCAAACACGGACGCCATCTTGCTGCAGCACCAATAGTTGAAGCAGGGTAGTGTGGCAGTGTCCTTCTGATCGGGCCCAGTAGCAGCAGCTGAAGTTCGCTCCAGGCAAAGAATTATATTTGCATGTTTCCTCATATTGTCGTAAAACTCTGGTTGGTAGCTCAAGTACCTGTGAAGAATTTTTATAGCAGTAAAAACCAGTTTTCTGTCGAATGTTTTATGAGCAAACTGACACACTAATGCAAATGGGAATACTGTGAAACGAGTCATTTGATGAGTTTCTTTATCACTTGTCTTCTGTAGTTCAGCATCTGATCTGATGCTGCACTCTAGGTGGGTGTGTCAGTCTCTACGAGAGTAGAAGCTGAATGCAGCCTGACAGTTACAGCTCCATTAACCTTCAGGGTGAGTGATATGTGTTATATAACCCACAAACTGATCATAAATCTGAGGCTTTAATGATGTGACACTGTGCCGGTGGCTCATTTCTATCTGCAGCGAGTGGAGGAGCAAACTGTGGTCACAAGATGGAAATCAGAGATATAATTCTGATGTTAGTGCTCAGTGTGCACAGCAGACTGCTCTCCATAATGGACAACGACCGCCACCCCCCCACACACCACTTTCTCCAAGCAGAAGAGCACGCTACCCCCTGTACCACCCTGCCCCCCTGCCCCTGCACCACCCTGCCCCCTGTACCACCCTGCCCCCTGTACCACCCTGCCCCCTGTACCACCCTGCCCCCTGCACCACCCTGCCCCCTGCACCACCCTGCCCCCCTGCCCCCACCCCTGCCCCCTGTACCACCCTGCCCCCCTGCCCCCTGTACCACCCTGCCCCCCTGTACCACCCTGCCCTCTGTACCACGCCCCCTGTACCACCCCCCTGTACCACCCTGCCCCCTGTACCACCACCACCCCTGCCCCCCTGTACCACCCTGCCCTCTGTACCCTGCCCCTGTACCCCCCCTACCACCCCCTGTACCACCCTGCCCCCTGGACCACCCTGCCCCCTGGACCACGCTACCCCCCTGCACCACCCTGCCCCCTGTACCACCCTGCCCCCTGTACCACCCTGCACCCATCTGGGTGCCTTCATACATACCCATAAACTACCCTGGACTGGACTAATTGGCACTCATTGACTCCCTTACTGGCTATATTTCAATCAGGAGAGACGTGTTTGCAGATATGGAAAGGTTTACATAAGCATGATAAAACCCTGGACTGGACCTATTGGCACTGTTTGACTCCCGTACTGCTATATTCGCCACCTGCCCATTTCACTAGCTTGCCTGTATGGTCAGTACACCATGCTGTCTTTTTGTCTGTATGGACAGTTTTCAACTTTAACTTTTACTAGTGTCTATATATAGTTGCGTATTGATTATATTATCTTTGAGGTAATGTGTAACCAGTTGTACTTGAGTAGATATAGATTTTGGGTCAAACAAACACAGGACTATCACCCAGGAGACAGGTCTCCATGTCCCATTAGAAAAGAAAAGCAGTTTTTTTTAACTTCAGGGAACAAACTGAGCTAGGTCCCGGTCTGCATCACCATGGTAACTTTCAGGAAGTGAAGCAATGTCTGGTTGTAACCCAGACTTCCATCTTTCTATCAAGCTAACTCAGTAGTTTTGGTGTCTAACCAGACTGGGACCGTTTCACAACGTTAATGTGGAACCCTGCGTTAACTTCTCTGGTTTAGATGTGAGGACGTATTTCCTGCCACCACTTGGGGGCGCTAACTTAGGAAATGCTTTCCATGGTTGTATTGGGGGGGGGGGGGGGTACCATACCACTCATATCCTCAGAGGGTTTGAAGGACTGTTGGCCAGTCACCTAGTTCAGCTGTTACATGCCGTGTTCAACGTGTCTTGGATGGATTCCTATTATTATGTTCTGGCCTACGTATTTTAATAAGTATTAATACATACTGTAAAATGGTCCTGTAGGGGGTCAAAGGTCACAGTTTCTGACTCTGGATCAATCCCTCAGTGGAATTTTTCTGTGAAAGAAGGTGAAGATCTAGGTCACCCATCAACCCTTGGATGTGGTTCAGGTCGATGATTGGCCACCCGTTGTGACTTGGAGAGAAAGTGAAAAATAAAACCTCATTGTTGGGGTTGATTGGCAGATGGCTTACAGAGCTTATGTTTCATTCAGAGATGAGGTGTGTCCACAATTTGGAGGCTGAAGCCAGCGGGTAGGAAATAAGCCGCAAAGCCAGATAATATAATCCAACCACGATCTCTTGTATCAAAATGCCCTTGAGCAAGACACTGAACTCAAAATGCCCCCAGTGGACATGAGCCAGAGACTGGAACTGATTCAACCTCTCTTAAAAACAATGTTAAATGACTGATTGGTGGAGATTTTTTCAAATGCAGAAGAGGGTTGGGATAGTCCTGCACTGTCAGCTCTATCCCCAGTAGGTACTGGCTACACCACAGATGCATTCTGGGATAGGAGGAAAAAACACTCTGGGTTGTTTGCATTTCTTTTAAACAAAGGTGCCCAAATTCTGTCATACAAAGTCCCAAAACGTATCTGGATGGACGGCCATGGGCTGAAAATAAATGCTCTTCATAGATAAAACTTATGTAGCCATCTAATTCACCAACACTGAGCAGATTAATTACTTTTTACATGCACAAACATCCTCATATGGTTAGGAGTTTACAACGCTTTCAAAATGAGAGGATAAGCATTAGCATGTCAAATGCCATGACAAAGGGCGCACGGGCCCAACTTGGCACCCAGGCCCCAAATTGGACAGCCTTGCTTTAAACAAATCCAGTCTTGGGCAGGGCTAAGGTCCGGACAGAGCCACGGTGCCCCTGCTAAATAGTCACAGGAAGGAAGTTGTTTTGGTGGTACATGTGTACGTTAAGAAGTATTTTTAGTACTCCACAGAGACTCTGATTGGACAGATAGTCTAGCTAGCTGTCTGGATTTACCCTGTAGAGATCTGAGGACCAGGTAACCATAGTCCTCAGAAATCAGCCGCAGGTTAGAGCGCCAACACAGCGACAGAGGACGGGGATGGACATCCGGCCGAAATGAGGGACAGGGTGTCACCAGAGCTATCCTGGAAGTGGAGCTTTGCGGATATAGACTAGGGTTACCCTAATTATAAAGGAGCTCCTTGTGACACCAAAGAACACAAACATACACACAGAAACCACGTGGGTCCTGAGGATTCAGGACTTCAGTCGAGTCAACATTATTGTCAATTCTGCAGCATGTCCTAGACATAGACAATCACAAATACGCCACGGGGCAAAAATGACACATACAAGTAAAATATAAAAGATACATATACAACTATAGATTAAAAAATAATTATATGCAATAATATATAAAATACTGTTGTATATTCAAAATAGTGCAAATTAAAGGCAAAACCCAACAGTATAGAAAACTAAAGATATTGAAAATGTGCAACATAATAACAGTTCTTAGGTTTCTTCTTTCAGTTAATCACATTAGTTCATCCTGCAGATTTGACAAGATATAACATGGGTTTGGAGAGAGAGAGAGGGAGGAGAGAGAGAGAGAGAGAGAGAGATCAGGGTGTGCAGGTTGTTTCTACCTGCAGCGATGAAAGTTAATAAATGAACCACTGATGCATGCAGAGACACAGGCGGCCACAAATAACAGCATCACTCAGCGATGAATGCTTGGGTTCACTTGCTGCAGGCCTGGAGCTCGTACGTGTGACAGCAGATCGCTGCACATCAATCACAGAAATACCTTTTCATTCCTGGGATCAGATCTCTCTCAGCTGCCACATCAGCAGATGGAATCACACGCCCTCTGAGCACTCAGACCTGAAAACAAGGCAACACTTGTTTTCTTTGCAGAGTTACAAAGTGACTAAAGACATGTAAAGATTGGATCCAACGACGGTTGTTGTGTCTCTGTATTTAATCAACGCCCAGCTCCAGCCCCGAATGATTTCTCAAAAGCCCTGAATCTTCTAGTTTTCTAGTTCTAGCCTACTAGTTTTATTGTATTGCAACCCAGTCTCACATTATTTAATGTATGGATTTGTGTCGGAGGATTTTTAAACTAATGTATTTAAATGGGAAGCATGTTTCGGGGTCACAGCACGACTACGGCAGCAAGTTGTATTGAAACGCTGAATATTAGCTTTGCAGGATTAAGAAAGTATACATTATCATCATTAATAAATTATTACGTACTGACCAGCACGAATACATCACGTTCTCAGTACCACAAAAAAAATACGAGAAAACCGTGTCGGGGTACACGAATCAATAGATTAAAAATAATGTGACAATCTCACAAACTTGTCTATCGGCATCATTTGAAAACTAAATAATGCTCACATTAAAAAGGTCCTTGTACACAGAGTCTGACACGTTTGAATTTTAAGGGATTACTTAACTTAAAGGGATGAAATGCAGATTTGAATCCAGCTCTGTGTCATGGCAGTGTTGGGAGAAGCTTCCCACTGTGACACCAGTGCATCTCGCCAGACCTCCACAGCTCTTCTCCATAGGAATACAAAGATAAAAGGTACTTTATTATCACATACACATACATGTAGCAAAATTCATCGTCTGCATTTAACCCTCAACGGAGCAACAGTGGGCAGCCATTTACCGGCGATCTGAGCCTGTGCCTTGCTCAATCACTGACTGGACAACCTAGTACATGTTTTTTGATATTGGTGGGGGGGGGCACCCAGAGACCCACGCAGACATGGGGAGAACACACAAACCCCACACAGAGAGGCCGGAACAACCTGGAATCGAACCTTAAACCTACTTGACACGGTGCAAACCACCATGTTGCTGAATAATGGGGGGGCAGTAGCTCAGTCATCTCGTGTGTGTAGTTCAGGCCTGTGTGTAATGTGTGTAATAACAACTTGTGGGATTAATAAAGGTTTCATTGTTACTACACATGCATTTGTGTGTTCATCATTATGGTTGCAGCTGAACGGGAAACATGAGGGACCTGTTTGGGGTTTATTGGTGTGGATGTAGATCTGATGTTCTGTAGTTTTTCTAAATTGACAACTTTTCCTTTAACCTTCTGAAATGATTTTGCATTGTCCCGAATCTTTGGTCCTACCATCCACGCAGTATTGTTTCTTTAATACTGTTAGTGTGTTTTCTTTCTTTAGGCATTCTTAAATAGGCTTGCTCCAACCTAACCCTAATTCCTCGTATGTGACCTCATACCTGGCAAATAAACCTGATTCTGATAAGTCATATATAAAGAAAAGGTCCCTCCGTCTGCTTTTGTTCAGCACCACTATTTATTGATCTGATGTTTCAGTCTCTCTGGAGCCTTTAGTGTATCTTTCTAGAATAACAAGCTCAAAGACTTGAAGTTTCTTTGTCTTTTAGCATCTTAAACAACAGTTTGCAAAGTGCTTTGACCGAGGAAACAAAAGCCCATTCAGATCAAATACCTGAACTCATGAGTAGTGACTTTTTAAAAGCCTCGGGTTCAAACCGGTTTCCCACCGAGAACACAAACACATACCACAGCTGAGACACTATCTTTCTGCAGCGTTACCATGACAACACAACAAACCACCACTCTCTCTCTGTAGGCAGCCGACGGCGTTTTCCCACAGCGTGTACCTGCAGCAGGACGCTGCGAGGCCGCCAGGTGAGCGCCCGCTGCCTGGAGGTGTTTTCAGCTTTGTGTAATGACAGAGAAAAACTGGACCCCCTGGAAGAAGAAGTGCTTTTATTCTGAAGTTACTACTACAGAGCAAATCCAGAAATCACAATGTATGATTTTTTAACTATTTATTTGTATGATACAGCTGCAAATAAGTATTTGAACACCTGTCTATCAGCTAGAATTCTGACCCTCAAAGACCTGTTAGTCTGCCTTCAAAATGTCCACCTCCACTCCATTTATTATCCTAAATTAGATGCACCTGTTTGAGGTCGTTAGCTGCATAAAGACACCTGTCCACCCCATACAATCAGTAAGAATCCAACTACTAACATGGCCAAGACCAAAGAGCTGTCCAAAGACACTAGAGACAAAATTGTCCATCTCCACAAGGCTGGAAAGGGCTACGGGGACATGTCCAAGCAGCTTGGTGAAAAAAGGTCCACTGTTGGAGCAATCATTAGAAAATGGAAGAAGCTAAACATGACTGTCCATCTCCCTCGGACGGGGGCTCCATGCAAGATCTCACCTCGTGGGGTCTCAATGATCCTAAGAAAGGTGAGAAATCAGCCCAGAACTACACAGGAGGAGCTGGTCAATGACCTGAAAAGAGCTGGGACCACCGTTTCCAAGGTTACTGTTGGTAATACACTAAGACGTCATGGTTTGAAATCATGCATGGCACGGAAGGTTCCCCTGCTTAAACCAGCACATGTCAAGGCCCGTCTTAAGTTTGCCAATGACCATTTGGATGATCCAGAGGAGTCATGGGAGAAAGTCATGTGGTCAGATGAGACCAAAATAGAACTTTTTGGTCATAATTCCACTAACCGTGTTTGGAGGAAGAAGAATGATGAGGACCATCCCAAGAACACCATCCCTACTGTGAAGCATGGGGGGGTAGCATCATGCTTTGGGGGTGTTTTTCTGCACATGGGACAGGGCGACTGCACTGTATTAAGGAGAGGAGGACCAGGGCCATGTATTGGGAGATTTTGGGGAACAACCTCCTTCCCTCAGTTAGAGCATTGAAGATGGGTCGAGGCTGGGTCTTCCAACATGACAATGACCCGAAGCACACAGCCAGGAGAACCAAGGAGGGGCTCTGGAAGAAGCAGATCAAGGTTCTGGCGTGGCCTAGCCAGTCTCCAGACCTAAACCCAATAGAGAATCTTTGGAGGGAGCTCAAACTCCGTGTTCCTCAGCGACAGCCCAGAAACCTGACTGATCTAGAGAAGATCTGTGTGGAGGAGTGGGCCAAAATCCCTTCTGCAGTGTGTCAAACCTGGTGAAGAACTACAGGAAACGTTTGACCTCTGGAACTGCAAACAAAGGCTACTGTACCAAATATTAACATTGATTTTCTCAGGTGTTCAAATTCTTATTTGCAGCTGTATCATACTAATAAATAGTTAAAAAATCATACATTGTGATTTCTGGATTATTTTTTAGATTATGTCTCTCACAGTGGACATGCACCTACGAGGACAATTTCAGACCCTCCATGATTTCTAAGTGGGAGAACTTGCAAAATAGCAGCGTGTTCAAATACTTATTTTCCTCACTGTAGATAGATATAGTCAAAGTACTTTCATTGGTCTCCTAAGGAGGACTTTGTTTTGGACCCTGAGTACCTTACTTTGCTGAAGGAGTACAGACACAACGACAAGCACGGGGTTAAAAACAAAAGACAAACGTACAGTCAACATATGGGCTACTCAGGGGGCGGGGCAGATTGCAGATTTACCATTTTCTGTACTAAAATAAGATAAAAGCCATACTTCAAAAAAAACAAAAACAAAGACAATCTCATTCATCCTTTTCATCCATCCCAGTCACAGATATACATTAAAGGATTCATAGTCATACGTTCATCGCTGCTCATTAATGAGCTTAACTGCGAGAGGGACTAATGAGTGCTTATACCTGTTATATTTACCCAGAGGACCCTGTACCTCTTTCCTGAGTTCAACAGCTCAAAAAAAACATGAGTTAGACAGAATGGTCTTAGCCGGCCTGATTGTTGCCTGTTTAAAAAGCTCCTGCGTGTTGAGAGATGCAGGTGTTCCTATAATTTTACCTGCCGACTTAACCAGATCGAATGTCTGGGTTTCAGATTTTACTGTCAAATTCCCAAACCAGCTGGTAATACCATACCGAAGAATGCACTCTAGTGTTGCTCTATAGAAGATATTTTTTAAATATTTTTACAGACCCCAAACACTCTGAGTCTGCGCAAGAAGTGGAGACGCTGATGAGTTCTGGGACAGACATTTGTTACATGTGTGCACGGAGTAACTAAAGTAGCTAGTAACTAAAGTAACTAGTAATCATTTTGTTAGTAAAAAGTAGTAATACCACAGTGTGGAAATACTGTTACGAGAAATGTCCGACATTCGTTTTACTTAAAAGTACAAAACCATATTGATAAAGTAAAAGTTAGAGTACTCATTCTGCAGATTGGGGTATTATAATCAAATAGATTATGTTTGATGTAATGATGCGTTCAGGTTCCTCACATTGGAGCTGTCAGATGAATGTAGTGGAGTAACTAAAGTAACCAGTAATTAAATGATGCGTTCAGGTTCCTCACATCGGAGTGTTTCAGCCCAAGGAGACAGAATGAGGATCTGACCTCTGCAACATGAACCCCTGACAGAACCGGTTCTGGATGAGTGATGGTTTAAACACACCTGCATTCTTCAACAAGTATTCAGATTCCAGATTACAGTAAAGGTACTAATACCAGACTGTAACAATACTCTGTTACAGTAGAAGTCCTGCGTTGTAAATGTAACTTCAGCTATTATCATCAGGAGATAAAGTATTAAAACATGTTAGAGAGGAAAGACCCAACCAGCTGTTTGATGACATCATCATCTCAGCTGGACCTGGAGCTACTTTAGTAGTTACTTTAGTTACTTTAGTTACTCCACTACATTCATCTGACAGCTTTAGTTACTAGTAGTCAGATGAATGTAGTGGAGAAACTAAAGTAGCTAGAAACTAAAGTAACTAGTGTAAATGTGTGTATTTATATATCTTTCTAGTCTTAACGACTACTCAAAGGTCTTTTACATCATACAGGATACATTCACCATTCACACACATTCATACACTGTGGCCGAGGCTCATCAGATACAAGGTGCCACCTGCTCATCAGATACACACTCACACACATCTACACACCTGCTCATCAGATACACACTCACACACAGCTACACACCTGCTCATCAGATACACACTCACACACATCTACACACCTGCTCATCAGATACACACTCACACACATCTACACACCTGCCCATCACCTGCCCATCAGATACACACTCACACGCATCTACACACCTGCTCATCAGATACACACTCACACACATTCACACTCCAGCATCGGGGGCAACTCGGGGTTCAGTGTCTTGCCCAAGGACACTTCGACATGGGACTGCAGGGCCAGGGATTGAACCACCAACCTTCCAATTGACAGGCAACCACTTTACCGCTGAGCCACAGCCGCCCCTAGTAACTAAAGTAAAATATTTCTCTCTGAAATGTAGCGGAGTAGAAGTAGAAAGAAACATGAAAAGAAAATACTCCAGTAAAGTACAAGTACCTCATCATTTGGACTGAAGTACACTAGTGGAGTATCTGCCCCCCCCAGTCTGCAGGAGGTTGACATGTTCAATAAACTACCTGAATTAGAAGGACCTGGAGGGTGTGTCGTCCCCGCCCCCCCCTGCAGACCAGCCCACCTGAGATTCTTTAAAAGAGACAGAGCGCTCCGTCTCTCCTCACTCTTCTTCTCTTCCTCCCACTGCACCGGGAACAGACACGGCTCTTTAATCTCCATCATCATGACCATGGTCTACTCCTCCCGAAGCTCCATGGGCGGCGGCGGCTTCGGCAGCGGCGGGGGCTTCGGCGGCAGCGGGGGCTTCGGCGGCAGCGGGGGGCGGGGGCGGCCGAGCATCCTACGGGGGAGGCATGAGCGCGTTCAGCATGGCCGGAGGAGCCGGAGGAAGTGGGGTCAGTGCTTTCTCTCAATGTTTTGTCCACTTCTTATGATTTTGTTTAATTTGTTCTAAATGTATCTCTTTGAATGCAAGTTCAAAAGCTGAATCTATTTGTTCAATGGTCACATTTCAGATGCAAAAATGTAGAGCTGAAAAATTTAATCGATTAAGTGTCAACTTTGAATCAACCAACTACGTTCATAATCTATTTATCGGTTGAAATTGTCAAAATTCTTCAAAATGTTTGTTACAGATTTGAGAAAAATGCAGAAAACTAAACTCTAAGTGCATTTTTTTCATGATGGTCAGAAGTTTTAGAGGCATTGTGGAAACAGGACTTCCTCAAAGTATTTTTTTAACGTATCCAAATTTCAGAGGAAAGGTTCAGACTCCCTGTGTAGGACCTTACGTGGACGCCGTTTCTGATTGGTTGACCAGTTTATTGGCTCTCACCTGGTGCACCTACAGCTTAGACTGGAACCACCTGATGAAGGCTGGACGCCGAAAGGCGTTGAAGTGATGTTTTTAATCTGATTCTAGCCCAAATGTGCCAGATGGAATGACGGCATTTTGCCTTTTTTCTAAAAACGAGTGCCTAGGACGTGTTTGATTTGTAATGCTTGCCTTCTTCCACAGGTTAGGGTTTCCCAGGCCAGCAGGAGCTTCTCCTCCGGTGGAGGCGGCGGCAGCGGCTACGGCTTTGGTGGCGGAGCAGGAAGTGGTTTTGGAGGGGGTGCAGGCTTTGGCGGGGGTGCAGGCTTTGGCGGGGGGCAGGCTTCGGCGGGGGTGCAGGCTTCGGCGGGGGTGCAGACGACAGCGTCATCGGCAACGAGAAGTTCACCATGCAGAACCTGAACGACCGCCTGGCAACCTACCTGGCCAAGGTGGCCGCGCTGGAGAAGGCCAACGGCGAGCTGGAGCTCAAGATCAGGCAGTTTGTGGAGAGCAAGGTGGGCCCGTCAACCAGAGACTACAGCCACTTCCACACCACCATCGCAGAGCTGCAGAAGAAGGTAAGGAACTGGGGCAACATGGGAAATAGAGTTCAGGGGCAACTGTTGAAATACTGACGTTTGGTCAGCGTCTCTCAGCGTCAGACACAGACAAAACAAATCTTCAGTGTCGCAGAGCAGCAGCTACATTACAGTGGAGTTAAGAGGGACAACAGTAGAGAGACAACAGTAGAGAGTAGTATGTAAAGACAGCAGTAGAGATACAACAGTAGAGAGACAGCAGTAGAGAGTAGTATGTAGAGAGAGGCTCTGTAGTTGGAGCTCCAGTCCAGGGACTCTCAGTCCTTTTGAGTTGGAAAAACGTAAAGAAAATGAACAAACTGGTCCTCACCATTCCATAAATCATAAATGAAATCAAGAGAAGTGGCAACTTTCAATCATTGCTTCAAAAATCATTTAATTTTGCTTTAAAAAAGAAATGAAAAGAAAGACAGAACTAAAAACAAGTTAAATGCACCTGAAGACAAAGTCCTAACCATTACATTAAAGCAATACTGAAGACCAGAACCATCTCTAGTATAACAGTATTTGCCTTGAACGCAAAGTATTTTGGAAAAATATAAAGTAAATGTAAGGTTTTCTGACAATAAGAATAGCTACCTGTTCTTAAGCATGGCAGCTTCCAATATCTGCAAAGAAAAGCAACATACAGGGACAAAAACAGTTATAATAATAATAATAATAATAATAATAATAATAATAAGGGGATTATGTCGAGGTCAGGGGCGTAGCACATCATCCTGGACCCTGTAGAGAGCCATTCTCTATGCCCCCCCCAACCTTTTTGCCCCCTTCCAGTCCGACGCCCCTGCTCGAGGTAATAAAAGATCTTTTGTCCTAATAACGGGACAAATATCTTGGAAAATAGAAATAAAATAACCAAACTGAACTTCACCATGGCTGCTCCCACCTTCCGTAAATAATGACAAGAAGTAAAAGAAAAGAAAGTGAAGAAATAAAATGTTTTACAGACTTCTAAATGAAGTCAATGCAGGGAGAAGACATGAGAGTGGAGGTCCAACAGCAGCCAGGAGCCCACGCGCTCAGCGACTCATCAATCAGAAACTCAGAAACTCAGAAACTCAGAAACTCAGAAACTCAGGAATCAGCACGCTAAAGAAAAAGGTGCAATCAGGGGACAGCTGGGTAATTTAAGGCCGTGAGAAGTCAATAAGAGCCCCCGGGGTCGGATGGATGTGAATGTGACCACGCCCGTTTGTGGAGGTGTGGAGGTGTAACACACACACACACACACACACACACACACACACACACACACACACACACACACACACACACACACTTCCAGCCACGTGTGCTGCACACCTCTCTCTGGCAGCATTCAAAAATGAGTTTTCATGAGAGATAGAGGATTTCTTTTAAGGGGACTTTAAAGACTTCTTGTATTTCTGTATTGTGAAACTGGGGAACGGTGATCCAGTTTAAAAAGCAGGACTAACATATGGTTTCATTACAGGAGGAGGAAGGGCTTTGACTTCATTAAATTTAAATTTTATTTATAGTATCAATGCATAACAAGAGTTATCTCGAGACCCTTTACAGATAGAGCAGGTCTAGACCTCTCTATAATTTACAGAGAGAGCAGGTCTAGACTAGACCTCTGCATAATTTTTAGGTCAGGCTCTATAATTTACAGATAGAGCAGGTCTAGACCACTCTAGACCCTCTATAATTTACAGATAGAGCAGGTCTAGACCTCTCTATAATTTACAGATAGAGCAGGTCTAGACCCTCTATAATTTACAGATAGAGCAGGTCTAGACCACTCTATAATTTACAGATAGAGCAGGTCTAGACCACTCTATAATTTACAGATAGAGCAGGTCTAGACCGCTCTATAATTTCTATAATTTACAGATAGAGCAGGTCTAGACCACTCTATAATTTACAGATAGAGCAGGTCTAGACCTCTCTATAATTTACAGATAGAGCAGGTCTAGACCACTCTATAATTTACAGATAGAGCAGGTCTAGACCACTCTATAATTTACAGATAGAGCAGGTCTAGACCGCTCTATAATTTACAGATAGAGCAGGTCTAGACCACTCTATAATTTACAGATAGAGCAGGTCTAGACCACTCTATAATTTACAGATAGAGCAGGTCTAGACCTCTCTATAATTTACAGATAGAGCAGGTCTAGACTGCTCTATAATCTACAGATAGAGCAGGTCTAGACCACTCTATAATTTACAGATAGAGCAGGTCTAGACCACTCTATAATTTACAGATAGAGCAGGTCTAGACCGCTCTATAATCTACAGATAGAGCAGGTCTAGACCACTCTATAATTTACAGATAGAGCAGGTCTAGACCACTCCATAATTTACAGATAGAGCAGGTCTAGACCTCTCTATAATTTACAGATAGAGCAGGTCTAGACCGCTCTATAATTTACAGATAGAGCAGGTCTAGACCTCTCTATAATTTACAGATAGAGCAGGTCTAGTTTCCTGTGTGATAATGAAACGTCTTCCCGTGTTTCCAGATCCAGGACGCCATCCTGCTCAGAGGGACGGTCATGCTGAGCATCGACAACGCCCAACTGGCTCAGGACGACTTCAGACTCAAGTCAGTAGCTCTTCCTCTCCACAGCCGTCTGACGCACACACACACACACACACACACACACACACACACACACACACACACACGCACAACCAGCCGTCTGATGCACGCACACACACACACACACACACACACACACACACACACACACACACACACACACACACACACACACACACACACGCACAACCAGCCGTCTGACACACACAAACTACTAGCAACCACCACCACTACCACCAACCTGACAGAATGCTGCAGATTCAGATTCTACTCACAGAATATCACAATGTGGAGTAATCAGACATCATGTGCGCCACACACACACACACACACACACACACACACACACACACACACACACACACACACACACACAGCAACTTAATACAATAGCAGGAAAAGAGAGTCCCCCCCCCCCCCAGTTGTCTGGTTGTGCGTTGCATGTGTCGGATTGTGAAACGTTCTGAAATTGGACAATTGTGGTTTGTCCAAAGTCAGAGACAGTCCAAAGCAGCGATGCTTGGCACGTGGTTGTGGGTTGGAGGTGTATCTCACATTCTGCTCCCCGTCTCTGGTCCTCAGGCAGCAGGGTTACACATAGAGGTATTTATTACCATATCTTTGCATTTCTAATCCAAACAACGTCTAACTTGGCACTGCACTTACTCCTGCAGCAAGACACCTGTCTAGTCTGGAATATGGAGAGAGAGAGAGAGAGAGAGAGAGAGAGAGAGAGAGAGAGAGAGAGAGAGACTCTCAGCAGCATTGCTCCCTCTGCTGGCCGTTCTGCATTCAGACAATTAAACTGACAATATCTAATCATTAGATAGATTAATATCTAAATATCTAATCATTAGATAGATTAATATCTAAATATCTAATCATTAGATAGATTAATATCTACATATCTAATCATTAGATAGATTAATATCTAAATATCTAATCATTAGATAGATTAATATCTACATATCTAATCATTAGATAGATTAATATCTAAATATCTAATCATTAGATTGATTAATATCTAAATATCTAATCATTAGATAGATTAATATCTAAATATCTAATCATTAGATTGATTAATATCTAAATATCTAATCATTAGATAGATTAATATCTAAATATCTAATCATTAGATAGATTAATATCTAAATATCTAATCATTAGATAGATTAATATCTAAATATCTAATGCAAACATGTGAAACCCTCAGAGTCAAATAAGCTCAATTGAAATTTGAAAAACAATTTCAAAGAATGTGTTTTTAATCTATGAAAATGTTTAAAGTTTCATAGTTTAAGGAAATGGAAATAATAATCCCGGCTAAACGTCATACTGTAACTGGGCTGTCTGGTCAACCAGCAGCTTTAATATAACCTTTAAACAACTAAATATCAGTAAACCTTTTCTTTAAAGTCAAACAGCTTTTGTATGCTTTGAAATTCTTTGTGGTTAAATTATTTTAGCTTTTTATTTTTACAGCTTCCTGCTTGTTTTGCCAAGATAACGTTAGCATTGAAATCATTTCTGTCCAAATTTAACTGTTTTCTACATTCACGGAGACGTGGTCCCAGGTTCCTTCCTGGACCACATCCTGGATGTCTCTGTCCGTTCGGCTGTAATCTGACCCCATCATGAACCCCGCAGGTTTGAGAACGAGCTGTCCATGCGCCAGTCGGTGGAGGCGGACATCGCCGGGCTGAAGATGGTGATGGGGGAGCTGGGCGTGGCCAAGACCGACCTGAGCATGCAGATCGAGAGCCTGAAGGACGAGCTGGTGACCATGAAGAAGAACCACGAAGAGGTACCAGCGTTCCACTTTTAGCTTTTGGATCAGAACTAGTCTAGTCTCGCATTCCCAGCCCCGTCTCCACAGCTGCTCTAAGGTCTGGCTACACCACAGATGCATTCTGGGATAGGAAAAAACAAAACTATGTGGGTTGTTTGGATTTCTTTAACCCTTGTGTTGTCTCCCATGGTCAATGACCCTCATTTATATAGAATTATACTTAATATTAGAGTTAAAAAAGCAGAAATGATGAATTATTTTGACTAATAGTTAAGATCAGAGGAATGAAAGTGATCCATTGTGTTTGCAAAGAGCGTTGGAAGGAATCCATTTTTATGGTAATGTGGTTAAAAAGAAACTCATATTTCAGATATAGACTTTTTTAAAGGGTCAGATTTAGGGTTAGGGTTAAATTTAGGCCCAGATAATCAAAATGTTGCATGGTCAACGGGAAGACAACACCAGGGTTAAACCAATGGCAACGGTCCAGCGGAGACTATTCAGATCTGCCCCGTGAGCCATTTAAATCAGCTGATACATGGTTCCGCCTCATTATCTCTCACCAGAGTATCTCTGTGTGGACACCCCAACAATCAGTCCTAGAACCTCCCAGTTAGAGAGGACTTGTCCCACCAATCAGTCCCAGAACCTCCCAGTTAGAGAGGACATGTCCCACCAATCAGTCCCAGAACCTCCCAGTTAGAGAGGACATGTCCCACCAATCAGTCCTAGAACCTCCCAGTTAGAGAGGACATGTCCCACCAATCAGTCCTAGAACCTCCCAGTTAGAGAGGACTTGTCCCACCAATCAGTCCCAGAACCTCCCAGTTAGAGAGGACATGTCCCACCAATCAGTCCCAGAAACTTCAGGTTTGAGAGAACATGATCTAAACATATTCTATTAGATCCACCGTCCACATCTCATGATATGATCAGCGTGCAGCTCGCTGGTTCAAAGGCTGTTTCGCATATTGAACAGAGCTTTTGAGATCCTGTAAATAATACTTCTGTTTATCTAGACTATACCATAACTAACATACAGTATATCAAGATGAAACTTTCCCAGATTATCACTGACATTAAAGCAAGTATTGTTAGTATTTACTAGTTTTGCTCAAATATGCAAATGAATACTTCAAGCTAATTTGTTACTTCAGGAAAAATCTTCAGCCACAAATGGACAAGTGTAGTCAAATAAATGTCACTCCACCAGTCTGAAAGACCTGATCTGTCTTTGCCTGTAACACTGTGTCCCCCCTACTCCTGCAGGACCTGATGTCCATGCGCACTCAGATGACTGGTCAGGTGAACGTGGAGGTGGACGCCGGCCCACAAACCGACCTCACCAAGGTCATGGAAGAGATGAGGGAGCACTACGAGATGCTCGCCGCCAAGACCAACAAAGAGCTGGAGTCCTGGTTCCAGTCCAAGGTGGGAAAGACAAGACTCTGCAGGGGATTTTAGCCCTTTTAGGGGTGCTTTAGGATCCCTCAACTTGATCCAGGCACCCCTAAAAAAATAATTGTTTTATCAGTTGTTGAGCCACCTTGGAGATGGCAGTTTCAGCTGAAAATGCAAATCCCATAAATCTCTAATTCTCAAAAGGATAGACAGACATACCATTTGTAATACTACATCACCTTTGTATTAACGGCTCAGCATTAAAGTACATTTTCATGCGTTGTCTTTCTAGTTCCTATACCATGATGGTCCAAAATAATGTTAAAATGCACAGTTAGTATTTTAAAAACAAAAATGCCTCTTGAAGGTACAATTATATATTGGACAAAACCCCAGAGGTTCTTTATTGTACCTTTGTTTTAGGTACATTATTGATCTTCAAATATAATATATAAAATATAATATTGTCCCTTTAAAAGGCACAAACAAGCAAGGTACAAATGTGCTCCTCTGATTCAAGGTACACCAATGAACCTTTGAGGGTAGCACCCCAGTGACAAGCTTTGGTTCCTTAAATGTACTGTTTTGTTGAGTATTGAAGAGCATGCTCAGCTGACAGCATCTCTTCTGACGAGCGATTTGGAGTCCCTTAGTTTAGACAACATGCTCAACTCTGTGAGCATGTGGAATTGTTGTCCAACGCTGTGTTGACTCTTCTATTTTGAGCCAAGCAGCTCGGAGAATGCTAAATGAATTTCAGTGTTAAATGATAACAAGGCTGTATCTCATTCTGAAGTTGGAAGTCAACGAAGACGATGTTGTTTTCTGTCTTTCGATGACTTCCTCTCGCTCCTCTTCCCAGTCGGAGGTGCTCAGTAAGGAGGTGGCGACCACAGAGATGACGATCAAATCGACGGTCTCGGAGGTGAAGGAGGTGAAGAGTCAGCTTCAAGCTCTGGAAATAGAACTCCAATCACAGCTCAGCATGGTGAGAGCCCAGCGCTAACTAATGCTACCTCTGTTAGCACGCACTGACTCACGATTTTTAACCCTTGTGTTGTCTTTCCCTCAACATGAAAAAACACTTTTGATGTCCCCATCTCAATGTTTTGAGTTTTGTTTGACATTTTAGCCGATTTTTCCAAAGTTTTTGACGCTTACTTTTGGTGTTTTTCCCCCCGTAGTTTGTCACTTTTTACCCCAATGTTTTGTTGCCTTGTTGACATTTTCAACCTCCCATATTTCTGATATAAAAAAACTTGGAAACGGGTCTAATTTGACCCCAGGACAACAGGAGGGTTAATAAGTTCTATATTTTTATAATTATTCACGATAACAGACTCCCAGGTCAACACATTTTTAATAAACAGGTTTGTATGATATTGCACGAAAACGTATGCGCAACAATTGGTATGATATTGTTTGAAATTAGGGGACGAAAAGAGTGGCTAAGTCACAGCGTCTTTACAGTTAAAGTCTTCCCTGTCTGTCTCCCTGTAGAAAGCGTCTCTTGAAGCCACACTGGGCGACATCCAGGGCCGCTACGCCATGCAGCTCAACGGGTACCAGATGCAGGTGACCGGTATGGAGCAGCAGCTGGTGCAGCTCCGGGCCGACCTGGAGAGACAGGGACAGGAGTACCAGATGCTGCTGGACATCAAGACCAGACTGGAGATGGAGATCGGCGAGTACAGGAGGCTGCTGGACGGGGAGGGCGGCGGCGGCGGGTGAGAAGAGATCAGAGATTCAATCCAACTGTGGTTTCAATTATCCATGATACCAAACACTAACTTCCTGTCTCTCTCTCTCTCAGATCGACAGGTTTGTCCTCTTCAGGTTTGTCCTCTTCCTCCTCCTCTTCCTCCAAAACCGTCACCACCACAGTTGTCAAAAAGGTCATCGAGGAGAAAATCTGAGACCAATCACACGTCTTACGTCTGAATCAGGACATCGGTGCATCAGGCTGCAGTTCTGTCACTTCTCTCATATTCTGCTCTAGTTTAAACCACAGTGACTACATTTACATGCACATAATATTCTGGGTTTTGCACTTATTGCGAAAAAACACACTATAAACACAGAGTATTTGATATGGGGTCAATCCTTAATTTAAACATTGATGCCTTTACATCGAATCAGTCTGGGAATTCAGGCGATACCCTGCCTTAGATATGACCACTCTGACATGAAAGAAGGTTGCCTGGATAATGGCTGTAAAAGAAATCTGTGTTTACATGACCCGTATCAAGTTTGTGGAATATTAGTGTGCATGTAAACATAACCAATGAGTCAAAGATTGTCATTGTGTGATAGTTTGGGTCGGGGACAACTTTACTGCCGACAAAGCTTCTGTCTTCTTTAAGGAATAAAACTCAACTAAACTCAACCAAACCTGTCTGAATGTTTCTGAAAACAGCAGTCTGACAAAAGAAATATCAAGGAACAACTTCCATGTTCCCATAGCTTCTCATGTCTCCGTCTACTCAGTACACTGTTTGAAGAGTTAGTTTTTTGTAAAGGGTTTTCATAGTTAGCACAGGGATTCTTGACATTTGACTTTTTGGATGAACAATCTATTCAGCTCATCCTTGAGTCCAAGTGGACGATTATGCCAAATTTGAAGAAATTCCCTCCAGACGTTGCAGCGGCATCACATTCAAAACAATGGGAGTGACACATGCGAAAAGTAACAGTTTGATGTCATATTGCTGCTATCATGACATAAATGCGCTCAGTTTCTCTGAATCACATTGTCTGGATAGGCTGATGTATATTCATGAGGTTTTGTTTTTATTTGATCGGACCAACACAGGGTGTTGCCGGCATCAACAACCTGTCCGAGGGAAATTTTGGACATTGCTTTTTTCTAAATTACATTAAGTGACATTCATCTTGGATTTTAGTAGAACGCATGGACATGGGACCAACAAAATTGGGTCATATATTCTACGGAATATCATCTTTTAACTCCAAGTCAATAGGTCCATTTTAAAAGCTCCTAAACCCAGATGTTTACAGAACGTTGGCTTAAAGGTTGGCTCTAGTGGCAAATGTCTTCCAATTGCAAATATTGTGTTTGTCTGTCCCTGGTTCTGAGAGAGTTGTGCACATGGACTCACCCTGGAAAGGAGCCCATACATACATCCCAACCACACACTTGGTATTCCTAGTTGGGGGAGGACATTTGGGAAGAATTTTGTCATTTTTGGTTTCTAGCCTTCCCTAAAGCTATAGGAGAAGTGGAAGGCTTTTTAATGCCCCGTCTGTCCCAGGGACAGCAACATCAGACAAAACACAGATAACCTCTGTTCTTATGTCATTATGTGACGGACAGAGTAACCATCATCAGAGCAGATCAGACTCCAGGACTGATCATTTTGTCCAAACACACAGTCTCTACTTCAGCTTCACTCCTGAAAACTCTTTCTCCTGTAACCTGGTCGACTCTTTCAAGATCTCTTTCCATCTTAAATGTATCGGGTTAAAACTCGGTCGACTCTTTCACATCTCATAAACAACATTTATACAAGTTTACTCCGTCGACTCTTTCACCAACTAATGACTTTAAGATTTAACAGGTTTAACCGGCCGTCTCAAATGGACTTCTAAATCAGGGCACGCCACTCAAACGCTAGATCCCGGGTCTCCGGTCCCGGTCGGCGTAGGACCCTCTTTCAGGCTTTTAAGCTCCACACATACAGGACCAGCATATGCAATCATACAGACCATCTCACAGAACTGCTCTGACTCATCACCTTCAACTCTTCACATTGGGTATTCAATTATGAAGTAATGAAGACTAAATTCTGATGAACAACACACAACAGTGATGCTAAAGCTGACAACCAATCCAGTTTCTTGTGTTCTTCCAGTTATATCACAGTTTAGGTTTTACTACTGGCTCTAACATGAAATTAGCCAAATCCCAGGAACATGGTTAATGAAATGAGGAAAAAACACAAAGTGGAGACATCACATATACACATACTGTCCATCATATGTCGCTCAATCTAGCTAAACAATAAAGAAAAACTATTTGTTAATCAACATCAAGCTAAGCTATATGCTAGCTCCATATGCTAAGTTATGTTCCTCATCTTCCTCACCCTCGTAGTTGTGGACATAACTTCATACGATCCACTTCAAAGGTTTCTCCCGTTTCCTGATGGGTGCAGGTGAACGTCTGTCCACCATTCTGTGCATATTGTTGACATAATAATAAATCAATGGACAGAAAGGGGAAATAAACCATGTTACAGAGCAGCCGCCCACAGCAGACCTTCTAACATAAAGCGAACGCACCCTCAACGGGGCGGGGTCATTTCATTGGTCAACACTACAGCTGGCATCCTATTTAAAAGAAAGGCTCCAAGGCACTCTTCTTGGGAAACAATTAAAAAGCCTTTATTGCAATGGCTATTTCATATCAAAATCTTACATTACAAATAGAACTGGGTAGCAACCCACGCGTATCGGCACAAAATGGCTCCTTTGGTGACATCATGACTCCAAACGTCTGATGATTGGAAACACCTGAGAACACAGCCAGGGAGCTCCAAGGTGACGAATGCAACGTCTACTCACCAGATGGCTCTACAACATATATATGTCAAGTTATGGAGTTCACACCCCGGCTCTTTGGACAAACATGAAAAAGGCTTATTTAAGGACTGAAGGACTCAAGGGACAACTCAAATATCTTCTGACTTCTTTATTTAATTCCAGTTTAGTTTGTTTAACATGGATTTCAGTTCATAGGTGATGGTATGTATAAGCAGGAGAAGAATTACTAATAGGTTGATAACCTTTAAAAGAAAAAACACTAAAAAGAAATATCCGTTACTCTAAGTCAGGACATTCTCAAATTAAATCTGTCATTTCATTGTAGTCATTGTTAGCACATTATGAATAGCAATATAAGGAGAAACTTCTCCCAGCAACACCAGACAAACACAGATAACCTCAAGTCCACCAACAATATGGTATTAATATATTAACTGAGAACTATACATTTCCAATACGATATGAATCAATCGTCCATTAGATTGCCATCAATCATTGTTTCTCAAACAGCGTTATCAAATCAGACAATTTGTCTCAAGTTTCAACACAACCAAGCCTGGTCTCCCAGAACTGTTACCACGCATTACGTGGTGGTGGCCCCACGGAAACCAACGCCAAAGGAAAGTCAAGGAGAAGATGACGTGGTGTTATGGGCCACAACGGTAGCCAGTAGTATGAAAGCCCAAACATCTGCATCGGGAGGTTGGTTGGGGGGGGGGGGGGATGGGTCAAACAACACAGGACTTTCACCCAGGAGACCGGGGATTGTGTCCCACTTTGAGTTAAGGGGCCGTGATCATCTCCCAGAACTGTGTGAGACCAGGTTGATCCAGGACTTAACAGCTGGCAGCAGCTTCACACCAACAACGTCCATCTCCCTGCCGGCTGCGTCTTCAGTTTCTCAAATGATGATCTGAATGTGTCTGAAAGCGCGTCTCCACGGTAACGAAGGAATCTCAGTGAAATGATTTGCTCCAAACCTTTCACCACCTGCTTTCACAAATGTGCACCAGTTTAAATGTTCCCTAGAGAAACACAAGCTGATGATGGGTTCCAACTATGCATGCATGGTCTCGCCCCCTGCTGGTGTTTTATCCTGCAAGGAAGGTGAAGAGGTGAAGCTTATGTTGTTTACTGTCTCTTGGTGCAACAATATAGGAGAACAAGGAAATACAAAAGGAAAAAGACTGTATATACTGAACTGTATATGACTAATTATAAATGAACAGGATTTTCTGCTAAAGCATTATAGCATATAATCGACTACCAAAGAAAGAATGGAATCAATCCCTTCATTGAGTCCTGGATCAATCGTGGCCTGCATATTATATACAGTATATATATAGAAGGTTTCTCTCTGCAATAGCAGTTTGTCTATCACCCCCCCCAAAAGGTCTTATTAATGGCTTCAAGGCCTTCAACTATACAGCTGTCTGGGTCTCTGTTATGTACTGGGTGTTTAGCCATTGGTAATCCACATTAGCTTTTCTAATGGCATACTTGTGTTGAGAGACTCTGTCTTTCAGGCGTGTCTCTGTCCGGTCTATGTCAAAGCAACCACGTGTAAAAGATAAGCGGTGTACAACAAACAGTGTTACAGGTAACAAATGTGTTGATGTCATACATGCCTTATGAAATGATTACACTCCCTTACTCCACGATGGTTGCAAAGGCCACATGTCTAAGTATCTGTTAAAGAGCTTAGATGTCGAGGTAACCTGAGCCTTGTTGAAGGCATCCTGCTGGTTGTTGTTTTATAACCTCTATCGCTCTGACCATCTCTTGGTCTGGGTCACAGATACGACAAAGACGTTGGAATTGTCCAGTTACATTTACACAACTCAGTCAGCTGATGACAGGAATCATGAAGAGTTTCTAGTTAAACTGTTAAAATGTTAATAATCAAAGAGATGAAATCAGACACATGGTGTTTGAGTCTGAGACAGTTCTTCTTCACAGCGCAAAGTGTGTGATGGTGAACAGACTGAACTTTGATTTCAGCAGCTGATTTTCAGTCAGGATTTCTGTCCACAGGAGAGACTCTAAGTCCTGCAGAGGAACACTGAGGAACCAGGCCAGACCCTAATCCCAGGATAGAGAGGCTCAGTGAATGTGGTGTAGAAGGTGTGGAGGTGGATCAGTGAGTCAGAGGAGACTGTGTAGAAGGACAGAGAGCCAGCAGGACAGTCCACATACACTGCTACTCTGTTAGAGACAGAGGAGGACGTGAGGGCTGTTCCTCTGTCATTGTGCCAGACAGAGTAACCATCATCAGAGCAGATCAGACTCCAGGACTGATCATCATGTCCAAACCAACAGTCTCTACCGTCTCCCTTCCTTCTGATTCCTCTGTAACTCACTGATATATGAACCCCTCCTCTCTTCTGGACCTCCCAGTAACAGCGACCAGTCAGACCATCTCTACACAGCAGCTGAGGACAGGAGTCAAACCTCTCTGGATGATCAGGATATGACTGATCCTCTCCACACCTGTCACCTTCCTGTTGTTGTCAGACAGTTTGAGTCTTCTGTTTACTGTGTTTGTGTCCAGTTCCAGTTCACAGACATCTGATGGAGAGAACAAGACACAATACAGCTGCAGGTTATCATCTGATGATTTATTAACAACTTTACTGACAA
Source organism: Etheostoma perlongum (assembly GCA_026937815.1). NCBI lineage: Eukaryota > Metazoa > Chordata > Actinopteri > Perciformes > Percidae > Etheostoma > Etheostoma perlongum. Next base: position 797,272 of record CM049385.1, on the reverse strand, counting down.
TTACTGAAAGAAAATCATTAAAATATTCATTTCTTGTTGAGCTGTGAATGATGTTTAACAAACTTTAACTTCAACAATCCAGTTATTGAACATGAGAGTCAGCATGTCAGGAATATTCTGCTTTATTTCCTCATGGGAATAAAAAGAGAGAGAGAGGGGGAGAGGGAGAGAGAGAGAGAGAGAGAGGGAGGGGGGGGGAGAGAGAGGGAGAGAGGGAGAGAGAGAGAGAGAGGGAGGGAGAGAGAGGGGGAGAGGGGGAGAGAGAGGGGGGGAGAGAGGGGGAGAGAGGAGAGAGAGAGAGGGTCCTACATTGATAAATGGAGCAGATGGAAACCAGGCCGGCTAAGAAGCAGAACTTTTCAGAGGTGGAGATTGAAACCCTGACATCTCAGTTTAATTTGCAGTAACAAGTGTACTATTTGGCAGCCTGTACATATTATATTATTTGTATTAAGTATGTAGGATATTATTCATAGGTAGGTTATAGGTATATATAAGGTGTTGCCATATTCAATCAGACTCCAACTGAAGTTTATTTAATTTATACATCCTCGAAATATGTATACTCCTAATAGTGATATACTGGCTTATATAGCAATATCTTAGGCCTACATGTAGGTGTACCTACTATACTCCTAATAGTAATATACAGGCTTGGGGGCAGGGGGTCTGTAACGTACTAACCCTTAGCCTAAATACAGATCTTCTCTAAAATACTGCTGGTTCTGTGGTGTCGGAGCTTCAAATCTGATGCCTGCAGAGCGCCATAGAAGCATCAATTGAGGAGCGTCAATTAACGCTGTTAGTGTGTTCGGGCCTTAACCCCCCACCAAAGAGCTGACATTTAGCACAAAGTTCAGACCTAGAACATCAAATCTCAAAGTGAACTGAGTGTGAATGAACATCAGAGGGTTGTGGGTCCACCAACTGGCTTTAAGCTGGTTTTCATTGACCAGGGCCAGATGTGAAAAACTCTAGCTGGCTCTCAAACTCTAAACACACTCACACTTCCTCAGACCAGGTCTCAGTCTCTGTGGTCCACCATGGTCCGTCCTGCAGGAAGAAACAAAGTCAGAATCAACTTCATACACCTTCACTCACTGTGTGACGCCTTACACCCCCACCCAAACTCACACTATGAATAACAAAAATATGTAATATCCATGTTTGTCTATACAGCACAATATGTATTACTTTTATTCTGGAGATATAACGGGGACTTGTCCCTCTATGGGAGGACCAAATCACTTAAGCCTACTTGACCATAAACACAAAAGTCAGTCTAATCAATAACTAATAACCAGTACTAGTAACCATATGTGACAATTCAAAATATAAAAGGGTCTCAAAATGATCTCCCTGTAGATTAATTCTTGTTTAAAAATGGCACTTATTCAACTTAAGGGTTTGAAGTTTTCACACCCAGTTAGATTACCATTCACATGTTTATTTATTATTTACAGCTAACAACATTTTTGTCCATCTGTCCATGAACCAGCCAGAGTTCCTAGAGACAGAGGACCAGTGTTTCCAGTGTCAGTCTCCAGTGTGGATCCTTAAGTCCAGCTGACAGCAGCTTCACTCCTGAGTCTCCTGGATGATTGTAGCTCAGGTCCAGCACTCTCAGATGGGAGGGGTTGGAGCGCAGAGCTGAGGCTAGAGAAGCACAGCCTTCCTCTGAGACCAGACAGCCTGACAGACTACACAAACACACACACAAACACAATCACCCACAGACACACACATGCACACAAACACAAACACACACACAAACAGAAATGCTTGCTTAGTCTATTTAACATAGTTGGGATAACCCTCACATTGAACTGGATATAATTTCAAGTGAGGTAAAGATTAAAAAATAATTAATATTGTGTCATTTGACCAAAACTGGCATATTCAAGTCAAAACGTTTGAACCAAGACATAAACCTGCTGAGTCAGCTAACCCTTTTTGTACAATATTGTTACCACATTTAATACAGCATCAGGAAAATGTTAAAGTTGCATGTTAAACAACAGTACACTAACCTGAGAGTTCCCAGTCTGCAGTGTAGGCTCTTCAGTCCAACTGACACCACCTTCACTCCTGAATCCTGCAGGTCGTTGTTACTCAGGTCCAGCTCTCTCAGACTAGAGGACTGGGAGCTGAGAACTGAGGACAGAGCTTCACAGCTTCTCTCTGACAGGTTACAGCCATGCAACCTGAAAAAGATCTTTAGTCAGTTTATTCTAAAATCAAATACATAAAGCCATTCAAGGCTTAGTGGGTAAACTTCTACAAATATTTAAATCCTGACCTGAGAGTTTCCAGTCGGCAGTGTGGACTCTTCAGTCCAGCTGACACCAGCTCCAGTCCTGAATCCTGCAGGTTGTTGTTACTCAGGTCCAGCTCTCTCAGACTAGAGGACTGGGAGCTGAGAACTGAGGACATAGCTTCACAGCTTTTCTCTGACAGGTTACAGACACTCAGTCTGAAACAATCAGACGAAAGGTCTATTCAATGATTAATATGAAGAAAAAAACACAGATGTTCATCATTTTCAAAGGTATTAACCTGAGGGTAATTCTTCAGGTACAAATAACTGCAAAAGTACACTAACCTAAGAATTCCCAGTCTGCAGTGTGGACTCTTCAGTCCAGCTGACACCAGCTCCACTCCTGAATCCTGCAGGTTATTGTTACTCAGGTCTATCTCTCTTAGACTAGAGGACTGGGAGCTGAGAACTGATGACATAGCTTTACAGCTTCTCTCTGATAGCTTACATCCACTCAGTCTGAAAGTAAAATTCACCCATTCCATTTAATTATTAATACAATAAGAAAAAGAAACAACTTAAGTGGTAATCTTTTTCAAAAAACAGTACACTAACCTGAGAATTCCCAGTCTGCAGTGTGGACTCTTCAGTCCAGGAGACACCAGCTCCACTCCTGAATCCTGCAGGTCATTGTTACTCAGGTCCAGCTCTCTCAGACTAGAGGACTGGGAGCTGAGAACTGAGGACAGAGCTTCACAGCTTCTCTCTGACAGGTTACAGCCACTCAGTCTGAAAAAAAGATTAAGTCCATTCCATTTAATTGAAATAACAAAACAATAAAAAAAGAAACTAACAAGTTTAAAGTATTTCACAGGTAATCATTTTCAAAAAAACAAGTACACTAACCTGAGAGTTCCCAGTCTGCAGTGTGGACTGTTTCAGTCCAGCTGACACCAGCTCCACTCCTGAATCCTGCAGGTCATTGTTACTCAGGTCCAGCTCTCTCAGACTAGAGGACTGGGAGCTGAGAACTGAGACAGAGCTTCACAGCTTCTCTCTGACAGGTTACAGCCACTCAACCTGAAAACAATAGATAAGTCCATTCTATTAATCAATACATAAAGTATCATTCTTTTTTGAATGACAGTGGTAAACTTCTACAAATTTGAATCTTGACCTGACAGTTAACCCAGTCAGTCTGCAGTTTGGACTCTTCAGTCCAGGAGAAACCAGCTTCAATCCTGAATCCTGCAGGTGGTTGTTACTCAGGTCCAGCTCTCTCAGACTAGAGGACTGGGAGCTGAGAACTGAGGACAGAGATTCACAGCTTTTCTCCGACAGGTTACAGCCACTTAACCTAAAATAATTAAATAAAAAAGTACATTCAGTATCTAATACATGACAAAAATAAGAGTTTAGAGGGTCATCATTTTACAATCAAAAACAGCAGTACACTAACCTGAGTGTTTCCAGTCTGCAGTGTGGACTCTTCAGTCCAGCTGACACCATCTTCACTCCTGAATCCTGCAGGTCATTGTTATTCAGGTCCAGCTCTCTCAGACTAGAGGACTGGGAGCTGAGAACTGAGGACAGAGCTTCCCAGCTTTTTTCTGACAGGTTACAGCCACTCAGTCTGAAGATAAAACATATGAGAAAACAATTACAGCTCATCTTTTTCTGAATGAAGAAAACCCATTTAATCTTGTTTGTTGTGTTTGCACGTACAGAGCTTTTTTGGAGGCTTTGACCACTGGCAGCAGCCTCAGAAGAGCCTCCTCTGAAGCAGAGTATTTCTTCAGGTCAAACACGTCCAGATCGTCTTCTGATGACAGTAAGATGAAGACCAGAGCTGACCACTGAGCAGGAGACAGTTTATCTGTAGAGAGACTTCCTGAACTCAGGGACTGTTGGATCTGCTCCACTAGAGAACGATCATTCAGTTCATTCAGACAGTGGAACAGATTGATGCTTCTCTCTGCAGACAGATTCTCACTGATCTTCTTCTTGATGTACTCCACTGTTTTCTGATTGGTCTTTGAGCTACTTCTGATTGTCATCAGACCAGGTAGGAGACTCTGATTGGTCTGCAGCTGCTCGGAGGAAAAGCCAGTTTCCCAGAGACTCTGATCATTTTCCTGCACTCTGGACTCCAGTGTGGATCTGTCTCAGTTCTCCTCCATCATACTCCAATGTTCTTCACTTTGGACTGAACCACCAGGAAGTGGATGAACATCTCAGTCAGGGTCTTGGGTACAGTCCTCTCTCCTCTTTGGTCTTCAACAGGCTGTCCTCCAGAACTCTGTCAGGCAGTGATCCAGCAGAAGACTGGGATGTGGCACATGATGTGGAGGCTATCGTGATCTCTTGATGTGGGAGATGATTCTGCTGGCCTGCTCCAGAACCTCATCTCTGAATCTCTTCCTGAAGTGGCCTCCTCCTTCTGGCGTCAGTGAACCCTCTGACCTCTGTCACCATGTCAACACACCCAGGAGGGATCTGATTGGCTGCTGCAGGTCGTGTGGTTATCCAGAGGCGAGCAGAGGGAAGCAGTTTCCCCCTGATGAGGTTTGTCAGCAGCACACCCACTGAGGTGGACTCTGTAACATCAGTCAGGATCTCAGTGTTGAGGAAGTCCAGAGGAAGTCGACACTCATCCAGACCGTCAAAGATGAACACGACCTCTTCAAACCGGCAGATTCCTGCTTCTTTGGTTTCACTAAAGAAGTAATCAACAAGTTCCACCAAGCTGAACTTTCTCTCTTTCAGCACATTCAGCTCTCTGAAGGTGAATGGGAATGTGAACTGGATGTCCTGGTTGGCTTTGCCTCAGCCCAGTCCAGAGTGAACTTCTGTGTTAAGACTGTTTTCCCGATGCCAGCCACTCCCTTTGTCATCACTGTTCTGATTGGTTCATCTCTTCCAGGTGGGGTTTTAAAGATGTCTTCTTGTCTGATTGTTGTTTCTGGTCTGTCTGGTTTCCTGGATGCTGTTTCAATCTGTCTGACCTCATGTTCATCATTGACCTCTGCAGCCCCTCCCTCCATGAGGTAGATCTCTGTGAACATCTGATTCAGAAGGGTTGGGTTTCCTGCTTTAGCAATCCCCTCAAACATACACTGGAACGTCTTCTGCTGGTTAGATTTGAGTTTACGCTTACAAACTCCACAATAACTTCCTGAATGAACACACAGTAAAGAAGATCATTACGACAAAGAACATGATTCAACATTTCCTCAGAGAATGAGTACATGAATATATTTTGTTAAATATTTTGAGACAAATATCCCGTTCATCCAGCATGTTAACTCTTTAGAGAAATCCTCTTACTGCTCTGCAGACGGTCAGCCAGCTCCTCCTGCTTCATTCTCCTCAGGAAGTGCAGTGTGATCTTCAGAAATGCCTCTCTGCTGCTCCTCCTCTGCTCCTCATCCTCACCGTCCAACACCTCCTCATCCTTTCTGACTCTCTAAGCATTCTGGGTAATCTGGACTCAGAACCTTCTGGATCTTCTTCAGCTCGTTCTTCACAAAAGTGACGATGTCGTCCTCCAGCAGCTGGAACAGAAGATTATATGAATGACCAAATCAAAGTGAAATCATGGAAGCACACATCAGATCCATGTTGGACAGAATAGATGTAAAAGTAGTTGTTGTACATGTCCAGACCATAAAGATGGAGTCCAGGTGGGTTTGATGCTGCTGGGCAGACTGACCACTGGGACCCTCTGAGCTCTCCTGGTCCACTCTGTGGAGGAATCAGGAAGAATTAGCTCACATCATGTCTGTCCACACAGAGACACACACAAGGTAAAGGTCCATGAAGTGATGTTTGGATGTTAACAGTGAATCAGAGGACTCCCTGTAGTGGTCCACCTTTACTAGTCCTGCTGGGTATCAGTTTGAAATCCTCACCTTTGATCAACAGAGTGGCGTCCATCTTTGAAGTTAAAGGTTGACCCATAGACCAGTCACTCTTCATGGACACACAGCTGGGTTCAGGTTCTTCCAGATTCCTCCTGATAGAAACACAAGATAAATTCTGCACTGCACCCACAACACACTGAGACCAAACCTGTCAGTGGTGTAATACACCTACTGTACAGTATAGTTGTATCCAGGAAGTTCTTGTTAACATTGTATACAATCAGTATTTGATTCAGTGTTGTGCAGCACAAGCTTGTATTGACCATAGTGCAGTTAGGACAGTTAGTTAATTCCAACGATCCATGACTGACAGGGGCCTAATTTAAAAATTATTAAAATATAGGCAAAAAGTAATATAAAATTATGTTAAACCATCATCATTCAGTGTGCAGGTACTTAGTAGGTATAGCTGCAGTATATATATATATATATATATATATATATATATATATATATATAATATATATATATATATATATCCCTTTATATATATATATATATATCATTCATATATCAAATATAACAAAATGAATGATCCCTTTGTTTTTGGCTGTAAAAGTTAAATATCCCCATTGACCAAAGAGTAAACATCCATATTGACCAACCACCCCCCTGTATCTGCATGAGATGGTTTGTTCCTGCCTTAGCCCCCTCACAGTTTCTAGCTGCAGTCAGTAGATGCTGTAAATCCCCGATGTGAGGAGATTGCAGATTTGGGTATGCATGCATCATTTTTTTTTCTCACTGGACAGTAGCATATAAGATGCTAACGAGAGACTTCTGTGATGTCAACCCAGTAAAAATGGACCTACTTAACGACGTTGGTTCACTGCTGGCTACAAGCTAGCATCCAACACAACAAGGTTGTCAACAACCAGAGATAGCTACAACGCTTCTGTTATTGTTTGTAATGACAAAAGTTTATGAATTCATGGATTTCTGGGAGTGACAGATGCGCCAGAACTACAGCGACCGCAATGTTGCCAAGCAACGTTAAATTAAAACTTGGTTTTCAAAAAAGAGAGAAAAGAGAGAGGAAAGACAAAGGAAAGGGGGTCATACTGTAACCCAGTTTTTCACCCAGAAAGGGGGGTGGCCTCTAGTCTGAGTGGTATTACCCTGTTGGCTTAATGTCCATAGTGAATAAGGTAGCTACAGATTAGTGTTAGCCGACATTTAATCACCATTTAACCATTTCATAGACCGATATCTTCATGTGTAATGGAAGAATTGTCAGCAATATATTGATTATTGCAGAGTTGCTGTATCGTGATATTATCAGTATGGTGAGCCGTGTACTGCATGGTGATGTAAGGTATCCTGTGATCCCCCCTAATATAGAAATGCAGACTGTTAACATGTACTTGAGTCAGAAAGCCAGAGAATACATTGTCTGCATTGTTTTTACATAAGTTTGCATTTTGGGCCACCAAAAATGTTCTTTGGCCCCAAATCTAGGGCCTGGTGACCCGGTTAGAAGCTAAACTACATTTAGTGGTCTCAGTACCTGTCCTCTGTGTTAGGACAATAAAGTTGAATCAAGTCTAATAAAAAGAGGAAGAGATGTCGTGTCAGAGCAGTGAGTTTCAGCTGAGAGTCCTTTTCTAGTTTTACCTTTAAAGTTATGTATTGTCAAATGCACAATTACAATGAAGCAGTATATATTACAGTTAAGATTAAATATATATTATGTTTGTAGTAGACAGGTGTACAGTAACTGCAAAATGAATAACTTGAAGGAACTGTACTTTAAAAACTCAGCAGACTGGCGTCCATCTTTTTATGATCCATAAAGTCACTCTTCATGGACACAAGCTGGGTCCAGGTCCAGGACAGTCTGGTCCCTGATGGATCCTGATAGAAAGAAATTCATTAAAGCTCACATATTTGGGAAATTCTCTCCTAATTTTGAAAACTATATTTCAGCAGACTGGTCTGAGTCTAGGTCTGAGTCTGGGTCTGGGTTCAGGTGCAGGTCCGTGTCCAGGTTGGGTCCATCTTTGTCCCACCAAAAGTTTAAAGGTTGACCCATAGTGAACTGTTTTAATTGGACACACGTTGATGGGTCCAATGGAAATAAATCCCTAAATTTATTGGTTTTTATCCTCGATTGAATAGAATGTCTGTTCATTCTCACATTCTTAATACAATTAAATTAATCAAAGAAAAATAAATCTAACTTTTTTCAATCTTTATTTAAAATTAATATAAAATCCTTTGAGTCGTCACTCTTGAAGGACACAAAAATATAATTAGGTTCAGGTCAGGTCCTGCTGCTTCTCTGGGCTGAAACACAACACACACAGAGCTTTGAGTGTGAATGATGATGGATGGATGGTGGAGTGATCTGAGTGGTGGACAGTTAGAGATGGTCCTCTCACCTCTGAGCTTTGGTCTGGCTGTCATGGTCCCCCCACAGAGGGGGTTTAGGGGGAGGGACTCCCTCCTCTCTGTCCTCACACTGACTCATAGCAGAGTCCACACCTTCATCTGGAGAGGAAACACTGAGAGCAGCAGTCCAATCATTCATCAGCACATCATCACTCATTCATCCCTCACATCATTTCTCCTGGAAAAAAGCCAAATATCAGCAGCTGTCCTCTGATTGGCTGCTTCTCTCTGAGTCATATCAGTGTCAGTTGAATCCTTTTGGCTCGTTGGACTGTTGCTCAGACTAAAGAAGCAGTTAGAAAACATGATGAACTCTGGGAACTACTGAGGCCTTTTCTCATCACATAATCCCATTTCATTCACTCAACACAGAGAACTGATCAACACATGGATCAATAGTGGTTTGTTATTGGACAGAGAAGATGCTGCTGGTTCTCATTGGTCAGTGGTGAGGACCAATCAGAGCAGAGGAAGCTGCCACCAGCTGCTCTACTTCTATCAGTCCACTAGATGGCCTCATGGAGCTGTTTGGAGGATTTTACTGCTTCATGGAAATCAGAGCTGGATGTCACCAGAGAATGAATCAATAAATCAAAATGTATTCATACGGCACGTTACAGCAGCCAGCAGGTATCTAAAGAGCTTCACATCAGAAACCAAGAGTAAAAACACATCATACAGTAGAAAGAGTGAACATAGAAAACAGTAAAATCAGAAAAGTTGATCAGAATCAGAAGAATGAAAGTGTCCCACCACTGCTACGTATTAAAAGCCTGACTCAACAGATAAGTCTTGATTTTGGACCTAAAAGGAGCTAGATCTGGGGGGGGTAACTTGTTCCAGAGTCTTTGCATGCCTGAAGTACTGAAAATATTACACTGTTTTATCTTCATTCAAATTAAGAAAGTTTTCTGAAAACCACAACTTAATATCAGCGATACAACTAAGCAGGAGTTTAGTGCGACACTGTCATTTGCTTTCATAGACAAATAGATTAGCAAATCATCTGCGTAGCAATGAAATGACAGAGATTTTGCCAAATAGGAGCTAAACCATCTAAAGGTGCTGAGCCTCTGATGCCTCCCAATGAAGGTCCCTGGAGGTCCCAAAGGACTCTCACCTGAGGAGAGGTCACCAATCATCCCAGAGCAGCTCTCTATTTGCCAAATACCCAGCTGAGTTGTAGGGGCACTACACCATTTAACCCAGAGATGATGACTACACAATGCTCAAAGGTGCTGTGAGTGTGTAGGAAAAGGACAACACCTTAAATTAGCACGGGGGGTTTTTGACAGATGCTACTTTGTCAATAAAATACCAGAAATGTCTCACATGTACTGATGGACACATCTGTCGGAGCAGAAAGCATGGATGTATGACAGAGTTCATATATTAAATACCTGTTCTAGGTTCATGACAACAACAGACTGTCGTGACAGAACAGAGATGGTGCATCTTCTCCACCTTAACAGCATTCTGTATTCAGCAAGGTGTGTTCTGTACAGGATCAGGGACACATGGAAATGCCTCCCATCTTCATTCCTCCTCCCTCCCCCCTCCTCCTCCCTCCTCCCTCCCTCCTCCCTCCTCCCTCCTGGTCCCTCTCCTGTAAACTGGTTCTCCTTCGTTCCACCACTGACTAAAGCCAACCCACCTTTAGACTGTAATTTGATCTTTGGTTGTTTCTACAGCGAGGACTCGAAGCACACGAGGAATCCTGTTTTCAGACCAGCGAGTCTCTTGCTGAGCTCCTCTTTAACACAGAAAAGCCTAAAGGGGAGAAGTGGCTCCGACAGCTGAATTAATAAAAGATCTACTACAATCTGCTGATTAATGTGCACCATGAAAAGAACACGGTCAAAACAGTTCCCATTCAATTACAATAAAATACCATCAAACACACACACTGGTTGGAATTAGACAGCTCAACTACAAGTAATATTCTTTTCTTATTAGAAAACATGTAGAAAGGTGCAAGATAATACTAGATAGAAAGCTGTGTGGCTGTTGAAATGGCTGCTGTCATTGGGGAGACACTACTTCAACATATCAACAGAAAACTTCCCCAGCTCATTACTCACATTAACACTATTAGCTTTGGATTCCAGGTTTTCTGACATGTGTTCAACATGAAAATGAGCCATTATCTAATGCTAACTTTTTGGTGAATAACGGAGAAATCTACAGACACAAATGGACAAAGTGGAATCAGATAAATGGTTTCTCTCCACTCGTCTGAAAGAAGACATGTTGTGGAAGATAAAAAGCCCAAACTCTACTCCAAGCTGCTGACCAATGAGAGAAGACATGAACACAAACACATCAACCACTAGAGGAAGATGGGTCAAATAAAGAGGGAAAGGATTGAGGATTGATAATAGCAGGTGAGAGTTCATCCTCAGCTGTTGTCTCAGTGTTGACCCCCCCCCCTCCACATCAATAGAGTCCTGACAGACCCCAGATCAGACTCAACTCTTCTCCTTCTCCTTCATCTGGACTTCTCTCTGCCTGCTCACACAGGCGGCCATCTTGTCTCCCAGCTTTAAACAATCACACGTTCACCATCAATTCAACCGTTTCTCCAACCACAACAATCAAAGACGTCATCTCGACCAATCACAGCTCCACTTACTGAACTTTCAGCCATGGACTTCATCAGTGTGCAGCTCTCTTCTGTCCTCAGCAGGTCTGTGTAGAAAAGGAGCTTCAACTTCAACTTCAACAGACAAAGTGAAGTGACGCAGTTTCTCATCATTAACCAGGGTGTGTGTGTGTGTGTGTGTGTGTGTGTGTGTGTGTGTGTGTGTGTGTGTGTGTGTGTGTGTGTGTGTGTGTGTGTGTGTGTGTGTGTGTGTGTGTGTGTGTGTCCTTGCTTCACTATGAAAGTATGCGTTCTGACTGGTTGGACCACTAGCGGAGCCAGAATAAACTAATGTGTGTGTGCATCAGATAAACTGGGTGTGTCCCATTTGATGGCGTTCCCCCCCCCACATATACCGGTAGATTCTCTGGATGCTGCTGAGTGGTTTGATGCTTTTTGGGGTCGAAATATTTGATCCATCTGCATAAAGGTGAATCCAGGCTACTGTATGCAAATGAGGAGCGAGGGATTAAATGATCAAATCTAAAGTATACTGTCATTTAATCACTAATTATATTCAATAAATATGCTACTTTATTCAATCTCACATGGAAAGCTGTAAAGTTCGTAGCTGTATAATGACCCCAACATCTACTCATGAGTTAGACAGACAGACAACGACTTTACCAATAAATGGAAGGGATTTATTAATGTGATAATCAGAAGAATAGAGTAGAACAACAGAACTATAGCTAAGGCAGCAGAAATGAATGAGATCTGATCACAGGCTACCTGTTGAAGGGAAACTATTAGTGATGGGGAATGATTTGGAAAACTAGGAGAACAACGGAAGACTTAGGAAGAAGACTAATGAATTAGAGCTGAAGTTAACCTGACTCAGCAAGAGACTCATAATGAGACAGCAACTTTAAACCAATCAGCATGCTGGATCTAGTCTGGTTTGTCTCTCTGGTCTCTGAGAAACTACCACGTGTTCTTTGATGTGATGAGGAAGGAGAGAGGCTAGAGGTCCAGTTGAGAATTAACAAAAGCTTTAATGAAGCAGCATGATGAAATGATATGACAAAGACAATAAGACACCAAACATAATAACAGCTGACAGCGGACTGGATCCATGCTGCTCCCTGTCAGAGTCCCATTAGATCCGTCCTGAAGATTTCTACATGACAAACATTCACTACACATGAGATAGAAGATGGAATCAAATGAAATCATTATTTTAAATGTCCAGCGTTTAGCAGGCATTGTTGTCCCACTACAGAACTGATGGACTTCATGTTCAAAGTTGACAAATGTTCATACATTTCCAACTGCTAGCTGCTCATTCATGCATTTTCTGAGAACCTCCAATCCCACTTTCCAAAGTTTCCCATCTTTCATAGGCTCCAGCATTCCCACCGAGATCTCTTCAGAACCTGCATCCTCCAGATGGAGCCCTGTCCGTTCTGCCACTCAGGGACCGGCACTTTCTCTCCACCATGCAATATCAAAATGTCCTTGTTCTGAAATGTCTTCCCAGCCCCTTTCCACAGAGTAAACAAACTTGTTTCAACCTTCTGCTTGTTTCCAACTTAATTCCCTTTCTTAAGGAGTTACTACGAGCTTCTACTGTTTTTCAGGCCCAACACAATTATTCAGAAGTAGTGAATGTTTTCGTATTTGTTGTATAGTTTTCAACCAGAACTTTCTGCTACCCCCCCCATTATCCAGTTACTACAGAATAGGCGTCAATGAAGGCTTTTTCTGTTTAAAACCACTTTACTTGAGCTTGCTCGCTCCCAATTCAACAAATCAAATATTGATCCAATGAGTTATTTAAAGTCCCAATCAGCACTGCTGGAACTTTTTACTTTCAAGACAGGGTTGTTTTTGTTTGTTGTTTTACAAGCCTCCCAATGTCAACCCAGTCTTATTTACAATCAACTTATCTTATTTCATGCTACCAATCCCAAAACACACACATTCCACCACCACAACTAATTATTTACATCAGGCTTCTGTCCAATGTCCTAAGAGGAACTTTTCCCCAATGTGACTATAGGCTATCAAATGATTTCCTATATTTCTAGACCACGGCCAGGAGAGAAGACTGAGGGGTCTTTCCATGGGACTCCCTTCCCCCGTGGCAGCAGAGTGAGTTTACCAGGCCCTACTCCCTCCCAGTTGGTACCCTGGCTTAAAAAGTCTTAGTTTCTCCTCCGTCCCCCCAGAGACTAAAACTCTGTCCCGTCCCTTATCGGTCTTTTTATTTAAAATTCATCAGGATTCTAAACCTGGTCCACTTCTTCATCAACTCTTTCTCCTGTAACCTGGTCGACTCTTTCAAGATCTCTTTCCATCTTAAATGTATCGGGTTAAAACTCGGTCGACTCTTTCACATCTCATAAACAACATTTATACAAGTTTACTCCGTCGACTCTTTCACCAACTAATGACTTTAAGATTTAACAGGTTTAACCGGCCGTCTCAAATGGACTTCTAAATCAGGGCACGCCACTCAAACGCTAGATCCCGGGTCTCCGGTCCCGGTCGGCCTAGGACCCTCTTTCAGGCTTTTAAGCTCCACACATACAGGACCAGCATATGCAATCATACAGACCATCTCACAGAACTGCTCTGACTCATCACCTTCAACACTTCACATTGGGGATTCAGTTATGAAGTAATGAAGACTAAATTCTGATGAACAACACACAACAGTGATGCTAAAGCTGACAACCAATCCAGTTTCTTGTGTTCTTCCAGTTATATTACAGTTTAGGTTTTACTACTGGCTCTAACATGAAATTAGCCAAATCCCAGGAACATGGTTAATGAAATGAGGAAAAAACACAAAGTGGAGACATCACATATACACATACTGTCCATCATATGTCGCTCAATCTAGCTAAACAATAAAGAAAAACTATTTGTTAATTAACATCAAGCTAAGCTATATGCTAGCTCCATATGCTAAGTTATGTTCCTCATCTTCCTCACCCTCGTAGTTGAGGACATAACTTCATACGATCCACTTCAAAGGTTTCTCCCGTTTCCTGATGGGTGCAGGTGAACGTCTGTCCACCATTCTGTGCATATTGTTGACATAATAATAAATCAATGGACAGAAAGGGAAATAAACCATGTTACAGAGCAGCCGCCCACACAGACCTTCTAACACAGCAGACGTTCTAACATAAATTGGTCAACACTACAGCTGGCATCCTATTTAAAAGAAAGTTATGGAGTTCACAAAATGGCCCCTTTGGTGACATCTTTGATGATTGGAAACACCTGAGAAAAAGGTTTATATCACCAGATGGCTGGCAAACATATATCTGTCAAGTTATGGAGTTCAGATGCTCTTTGGACAAACATGAAAAAGGTTTTCCTGTAAGGACTGAAGGACTACACTGTGGTATTCTAGTTACAGTGTTTAAACATCAACACAGTTTATACAAGCAGGAGGAGATCATTGATAACATTACTAAAGAAGACAAATGTGAACCAAAGTGAATCCTGAAATCCTCCATCAACATTTAAACCACAGAGTTGGAGGTTGTCTCCTCCTGCAGAGGACACAGAGACACTGAGGAACCAGAACAGACCAAAAACCCAGGATAGAGAGGCTGAGTGAATGTGGTGTAGAAGGTGTGGAGGTGGATCAGTGAGTCAGAGGAGACTGTGTAGAAGGACAGAGAGCCAGCAGGACAGTCCACATACACTGCTACTCTGTTAGAGACAGAGGAGGACGGGAGGACTGTTTCTCTGTTATTGTGCCGGACAGAGTAACCACCATCATAGCAGCTCAGACTCCAGGACTGATCATTATATCCAAACCAACAGTCTCTACTGACTCCTTTCCTTCTGATTCCTCTGTAACTCACTGATATATTAACCCTTCCTCTCCTCTGGACCTCCCAGTAACAGCAACCAGTCAGACCATCTCTACACAGCAGCTGAGGACAGGACTCAAACCTCTCTGGATGATCAGGATATGACTGATCCTCTCCCACATAGGTCACCTTCCTGTTGTTGTCAGACAGTTTGAGTCTTCTGTTTACTGTGTTTGTGTCCAGTTCCAGTTCACAGACATCTGATGGAGAGAACAAGACACAATACAGCTGCAGGTTATCATCTGATGATTTATTAACAACTTTACTGACAATTACTGAAAGAAAATCATTAAAATATTCATTTCTTGTTGAGCTGTGAATGATGTTTAACAAACTTTAACTTCAACAATCCAGTTATTGAACATGAGAGTCAGCATGTCAGGAATATTCTGCTTTATTTCCTCATGGGAATAAAATAAAAGAGAGAGAGAGAGAGGGAGAGAGAGAGAGAGAGAGAGGGAGGGGGGGAGAGAGGGAGAGAGAGAGAGAGGGGATGGAAACCAGGCCTACATTGATAAATAAGAAGCAGAACTTTTCAGAGGTGGAGATTGAAACCCTGACATCTCAGTTTAATTTGCAGTAACAAGTGTACTATTTGGCAGCCTGTACATATTATATTATTAGTATTAGGTATGCAGGATATTATTTATAGGTAGGTTATAGGTATATAGGTATTAGGCTGTAGGAAGAATACAGAGTAGAAAGAGATCAATGATGCACTCAACGGTGTTGCCATATTAAATTGGACTCGAGCTGAAGTTTATTTGATTTATACATCCTTGACATATGTATACTCCTAATAGTAATATACTGGCTTATATGGCAATATCTTAAGCCTACATGTAGGTGTACCTACTATACTCCTAATAGTAATATACAGGCTTGGGGGGGGGGGTCTGTAACGTACTAACCCTTAGCCTAAATACAGATCTTCTCTAAAATACTGCTGGTTCTGTGGTGTCGGAGCTTCAAATCTGATGCCTGCAGAGCGCCATAGAAGCATCAATTGAGGAGCGTCAATTAACGCTGTTAGTGTGTTCGGGCCTTAACCCCCCACCAAAGAGCTGACATTTAGCACAAAGTTCAGACCTTGGAACATCAAATCTCAAAGTGAACTGAGTGTGAATGAACATCAGAGGGTTGTGGGTCCACCAACTGGCTTTAAGCTGGTTTTCATTGACCAGGGCCAGATGTGAAAAACTCTAGCTGGCTCTCAAACTCTAAACACACTCACACTTCCTCAGACCAGGTCTCAGTCTCTGTGGTCCACCATGGTCCGTCCTGCAGGAAGAAACAAAGTCAGAATCAACTTCATACACCTTCACTCACTGTGTGAGGCCTTACACCCCCACCCAAACTCACACTATGAATAACAAAAATATGTAATATCCACGTTCGTCTATACAGCACAATATGTATTACTTTTATTCTGGAGATATAACGGGGACTTGTCCCTCTATGGGATGACCAAATCACTTAAGCCTACTTGACCATAAACACAAAGTCAGTCTAATCAATAACTAATAACCAGTACTAGTAACCATATGTGACAATTCAAAATATAAAAGGGTCTCAAATATGTATCTCCCTGTAGATTAATTTCTTGTTTATTGTTATCTCTCTCCTCTTTCAATGTACATGTGGCACTTATTCACCTCACTTAAGCCTACTTGGGTCTGTCAGAGTGTTTAGGCTGCACACCCAATCACAAGTTAGAAACACCATTCATATTTTTATGTTATTATTTATCATTGCTAACAACATTTTCTTATTATTCTCTTTCTTATTTCTCTTGTTTGGGTTGGCTGAGCTGATTCTTGTTCCTTGCTATCACTGGCTTAAGAGACGGAGAGAAAATTTGAAAATTGCTCAAACCCTCCATTAAACATGAACCAGCCAGAGTTCATCAGTTAGAGACAGAGGGACAGTGTTGTCCATCTGTCCATACCTGAGAGTGTCCAGTCTCCAGTGTGGATCCTTAAGTCCAGCTGACAGCAGCTTCACTCCTGAGTCTCCTGGATGATTGTAGCTCAGGTCCAGCACTCTCAGATGGGAGGGGTTGGAGCTAAGAGCTGAGACCAGAGAAGTACAGCCTTCCTCTGAGACCAGACACCCTGACAGACTACACACACAACACACACACACACACACACACACACACACACACACACAAGTCCAGTAAGTCCTGCATAGCTCCAGCTTCTTCTGACCTGAATCCTGAAAAGGTCATTCTATTCAACATAGTTGGGATAACCCTCATATTGAACTGGATATAATTACAAGTGAGGTAAAGATTCAAAATAATCAATATTGTGTAATTTACCAAAACAGCATATTCAAGTCAAGTTTGCGTGCCGTGAACCAAGACATACTGTTGACAAGCTGCTGAGTCAGCTAACCCTTTCCGTACAATATTGTTACCACATTTAATGCTTCATGATAAAAATGTTAAATTTGCATTGTTAAACAGTAGTACACTAACCTGAGAGTTTCCAGTCTGCAGTGTGGACTCTTCAGTCCAGCTGACACCAGCTCCACTCCTGAATCCTGCAGGTCATTGTTACTCAGGTCCAGCTCTCTCAGACTAGAGGACTGGGAGCTGAGAACTGAGGACAGAGCTTCACAGCTTCTCTGACAGGTTACAGCCACTCAGTCTGAAAACAATAAGATGATAACTGATTCACCTGAGAGTTCCCATCTAATTCAGTGATTAAGGGTATCAAATAGTGGAAACTAACAGATCAGAGGGTGACATCAACAAATAACGTACACTAACCTGAGAGTTCCCAGTGTACAGTTTGGACTGATTAGTCCAGGAGACACCAGCTCCACTCCTGAATCCTGAGGTCATTGTTACTCAGGTCCAGCTCTCTCAGACTAAAAACTGGAGCTGAGAACTGAGAACAGCTTCTCTCTGACAGGTTACAATTACAGCTCATCTTTTTCTGAATGAAGAAAACCCATTTAATCTGGATAGTTGTGTGTGCACGTACAGAGCTTTTTGGAGGCTTTGACCACTGGCAGCAGCCTCAGAAGAGCCTCCTCTGAAGCAGAGTATTTCTTCAGGTCAAACACGTCCAGATCTTCTTCTGATGACAGTAAGATGAAGACCAGAGCTGACCACTGAGCAGGAGACAGTTTATCTGTGGAGAGACTTCCTGAACTCAGGGACTGTTGGATCTGCTCCACTAGAGAACGATCATTCAGTTCATTCAGACAGTGGAACAGATTGATGCTTCTCTCTGCAGACAGATTCTCACTGATCTTCATCTTGATGTACTCCACTGTTTTCTGATTGGTCTTTGAGCTACTTCCTGTCTGTGTCATCAGACCTCGTAGGAGACTCTGATTGGTCTGCAGTGAAAGACCCAGGAGGAAGCGGAGGAACAAGTCCAGGTGTCCATTTGGACTCTGTAAGGCCTTGTCCACAGCACTCTGGTAGAAACTTGTTGTTGTTTGTTTCTAAAGAATCTAGACAGCTTGTGAGGTTTTTTTCTTCTGCCAGCAGGTTGACTCCAGAGTTGATGAATGTCAGATGGACATGAAGAGCAGCCAGAAACTCCTGAACACTCAGATGGACAAAGCAGAACACCTTGTCCTGGTACAGTCCTCTCTCCTCTTTAAAGATCTGTGTGAACACTCCTGAGACCACTGAGGCTGCTCTGATATCGATGCCACACTCTGTCAGGTCTGATTCATAGAAGATCAGGTTGCCTTTCTGCAGCTGCTCAAAAGCCAGTTTTCCCAGAGACTTGATCATCTCCATGTTCTCTGGACTCCAGGTTGGATCTGTCTCAGATCCTCCATCATACTTGATGTTCTTCACTTTGGACTGAACTACCAGGAAATGGATGTACATCTCAGTCAGGGTCTTGGGCAGCTCTCCTCCCTCTCTGGTCTTCAACACGTCCTCCAGAACTGTAGCAGTGATCCAGCAGAAGACTGGGATGTGGCACATGATGTGGAGGCTTCGTGATCTCTTGATGTGGGAGATGATCCTGCTGGCCTGCTCCTCATCTCTGAATCTCTTCCTGAAGTACTCCTCCTTCTGGGCGTCAGTGAACCCTCTGACCTCTGTCACCATGTCAACACACCCAGGAGGGATCTGATTGGCTGCTGCAGGTCGTGTGGTTATCCAGAGGCGAGCAGAGGGAAGCAGTTTCCCCTTGATGAGGTTTGTCAGCAGCACACCCACTGAGGTGGACTTTGTAACATCAGTCAGGATCTCAGTGTTGAGGAAGTCCAGAGGAAGTCGACACTCATCCAGACCGTCAAAGATGAACACGACCTCTTCAAACCGGCAGATTCCTGCTTCTTTGGTTTCACTAAAGAAGTAATCAACAAGTTCCACCAAGCTGAACTTTCTCTCTTTCAGCACATTCAGCTCTCTGAAGGTGAATGGGAATGTGAACTGGATGTCCTGGTTGGCTTTGCCTTCAGCCCAGTCCAGAGTGAACTTCTGTGTTAAGACTGTTTTCCCGATGCCAGCCACTCCCTTTGTCATCACTGTTCTGATTGGTTCATCTCTTCCAGGTGGGGTTTTAAAGATGTCTTCTTGTCTGATTGTTGTTTCTGGTCTGTCTGGTTTCCTGGATGCTGTTTCAATCTGTCTGACCTCATGTTCATCATTGACCTCTGCAGCCCCTCCCTCCATGAGGTAGATCTCTGTGAACATCTGATTCAGAAGGGTTGGGTTTCCTGCTTTAGCAATCCCCTCAAACATACACTGGAACGTCTTCTGCTGGTTAGATTTGAGTTTACGCTTACAAACTCCACAATAACTTCCTGAATGAACACACAACAAAGAAGATCATTAAGACAAAGAACATGATTCAACATTTCCTCAGAGAATGAGTACATGAATATATTTTGTTAAATATTTTGAGACAAATATCCTGTTCATCCAGCATGTTAACTCTTTAGAGAAATCCTCTTACTGCTCTGCAGACGGTCAGCCAGCTCCTCCTGCTTCATTCTCCTCAGGAAGTGCAGTGTGATCTTCAGAAATGCCTCTCTGCTGCTCCTCCTCTGCTCTTCATCCTCACCGTGCAACACCTCATCATCCTTTCTCGGACTCTCTAAGCATTCTGGGGAATCTGGACTCAGAACCTTCTGGATCTTCTTCAGCTCGTTCTTCACAAAAGTGACGATGTCGTCCTCCAGCAGCTGGAACAGAAGATTATATGAATGACCAAATCAAAGTGAAATCATGGAAGCACACATCAGATCCATGTTGGACAGAATAGATGTAAAAGTAGTTGTTGTCCATGTCCAGACCATAAAGATGGAGTCCAGGTGGGTTTGATGCTGCTGGGCAGACTGACCACTGGGACCATCTGAGCTGTCCTGGTCCACTCTGTGGAGGAGTCAGGAAGAATAAGCTCACATCATGTCTGTCCACACAGAGACACACACAATGTAAAGGTCCATAAAGTGATATTTGAACCTTAACATTGATGTTGTTGAAGCTGAGTGATGTTTGGATGTTAACAGTGAATCAGAGGACTCCCTGTAGTGGTCCACCTTTACTATTCCTGCTGGGTATCAGTTTGAAATCCTCACCTTTGATCAACAGAGTGGCGTCCATCTTTGAAGTATAAAGGTTGACCCATAGACCAGTCACTCTTCATGGACACACAGCTGGGTCCAGGTTCTTCCAGATTCCTCCTGATAGAAACACAAGATAAATTCTGCACTGCACCCACAACACACTGAGACCAAACCTGTCAGTGGTGTAATACACCTACTGTACAGTATAGTTGTATCCAGGAAGTTCTTGTTAACATTGTATATGATCAATAATCAGTATTTAATTGATTCAGTGCAGTGTGCAGCACAGGCTGAACATGCTGGCTTGACCATGATGGTGGCACCATATGCTAATGGAATTAGGATCATATGTACAATACTGACCAGTTAGAACTAGAACAGTAATTAGTTAATCCTGCCTTAGCCTGATCAGGTTTCTAGCTGCAGTGTAGATGCTGTAAATCCCGATGTGAGCAGATTAGATTAAACCCCTAATCTGCATGCATCTTGGTTATATCGACAAGTAGCATATAAGACTTTATTTGAGACTTCTGTGATGTGCTTTTGGTTAGTAAAAATGGACCCTATCTGAATGGTTTGGTTCACTGCTGGCTACAAGCTAGCATCCAACACAACAAGGTTGTCAACAACCAGAGATAGATTTAAGGGAATCGCTTCTGTTATTGTTTTGTAATGACAAAAGTTTATGACTTCATGGATTTCTGACACAAATTTCACAATGACACATTATGACCGTAAACCGTTTAAATCTCAGATGAATATGATGTCTGTTCATTGTAAGGCATTCTGCACCAATTCACATCTGGAACTGGCAAGACAGTTATGCCCCAGAACTACAGGGGCAAGTTGAGCGTTAAATCAAAACTGGTTTAAAAGAGAAAAGAGGGGAAAGACAAAGGAGAAAATAACGGGGTTAATACTGTAACCCACTCTTTTTCACCCAAAAGGGGGTGGCCTCTAGACATCAGCAGAAGTGGTATTATTAACCTGTTGGTTTAATGTCCGTAGTGAATAAGCTAGTCGGATCCAGGAACGCGTGGATATATGGTACAGATTATGGTTTATGTTTAGCCGACATTTAATCACCATTTAACCATTTCATAGACCGATATCTTCATGTGTAATGGAAAATTGTCAGCAATATATTGATTATTGCAGAGTTGCTGTATCGTGATATTATCAGTATGGTGAGCCGTGTACTGCATGGTGATGTAAGGTATCCTGTGATCACCCAAAAAATATAAAGGCAGACTGTTAACATGTACTTGAGTCAGAAAGCCAGAGAATACATTGTCTGCATTGTTTTTACATAAGTTTGCATTTCGGGCCACCAAAAATGTTCTTTGGCCCCAAATCTAGGGCCTGGTGACCCGGTTAGAAGCTAAACTATTTTAGTGGTCTCAGTACCTGTCCTTGTGTTAGGACAATAAAGTTGAATAAGGGAAATCTAATAAAAAGAGGAAGAGATGTCGTGTCAAGCAGTGAGTTTCAGCTGAGAGTCCTTTTCTAGTTTTACCTTTAAAGTTATGTATTGTCAAATGCACAATTACAATGAAGCAGTATATATATACACAGTTAAGATTAAATATATATTATGTTTGTAGTAGACAGGTGTACAGTAACTGCAAAATGAATAACTTGAATGAACTGTACTTTAAAATGTAACTTCTGCTCACCTTTGATCAGCAGACTGGCGTCCATCTTTGAAGTCTATAGGACGATCCATAGACCGGTCACTCTTCATGGACACACAGCTGGGTCCAGGTCCAGGACAGTCTGGTCCCTGATGGATCCTGATAGAAAGAAATTCATTAAAGCTCACATATTTGGGAAATTCTCTCTGAATCAAAGACTTAAATAATATCTCATTTAAATTGTTTGCATACAATATGAAAACTATATTTAATTACACTCTTGAAGGAAAAACAGCTGGTTCTGGGTTCAGGTGCAGGTCTGGGTCTGAATCTAGGTCTGAGTCTTCTAAGGTCAGATAGGTGAGTTCAGGTCTTTGAATCTGAATCTATCTTAGTCTGGGTCCATGCTTTCTCTAGCTAGCTCCGAAATGTCCCACCAAACATAGACATTAAGAGCGTTGGGGGCCCGTATTAGTGACATAATGGACGTGTTACTGAACATAATTTACAACCACGTTGATGACTACAATGGAAATAAATCCTAAATTTATTGTGTTTTTATCCTCGATTGAATATGACGTCTGTTCATGTGTAAGGCATTCTTAATACAATTAAATTAATCAAATAAAAATAAAACTACCCACTTTTTGTCATATCTTTGTTTAAAATTAATATAAAACTCCTTTGAGTCATCACTCTTGAAGGACACACAGCTGGGTCCAGATCCAGGTGTGGGTCTGGGTCCAGGTCCAGGTCCAGGTCCGTGCTGCTTCTCTGGGCTGAAACACAACACACACAGAGCTTTGAGTGTGAATGATGATGGATGGATGGTGGAGTGATCTGAGTGGTGGACAGTTAGAGATGGTCCTCTCACCTCTGAGCTTTGGTCTGGCTGTCATGGTCCCCCCACAGAGGGGGTTTAGGGAGGGGGAGGGACCCCTCTCTGTCCTCACACTGACTCATAGCAGAGTCCACACCTTCATCTGGAGAGGAAACACTGAGAGCAGCAGTCCAATCATTCATCAGCACATCATCACTCATTCATCCCTCACATCATTTCTCCTGGAAAAAAGCCAAATATCAGCAGCTGTCCTCTGATTGGCTGCTTCTCTCTGAGTCATATCAGTGTCAGTTGAATCCTTTTGGCTCGTTGGACTGTTGCTCAGACTAAAGAAGCAGTTAGAAAACATGATGAACTCTGGGAACTACTGAGGCCTTTTCTCATCACATAATCCCATTTCATTCACTCAACACAGAGAACTGATCAACACATGGATCAATAGTGGTTTGTTATTGGACAGAGAAGATGCTGCTGGTTCTCATTGGTCAGTGGTGAGGACCAATCAGAGCAGAGGAAGCTGCCACCAGCTGCTCTACTTCTATCAGTCCACTAGATGGCCTCATGGAGCTGTTTGGAGGATTTTACTGCTTCATGGGAATCAGAGCTGGATGTCACCAGAGAATGAATCAATGAATCAAAATGTATTCATACAGCACGTTACAGCAGCCAGCAGGTATCTAAAGAGCTTCACATCAGAAACCAAGAGTAAAAACACATCATACAGTAGAAAGAGTGAACATAGAAAACAGTAAAATCAGAAAAGTTGATCAGAATCAGAAGAATGAAAGTGTCCCACCACTGCTACGTATTAAAAGCCTGACTCAACAGATAAGTCTTGATTTTGGACCTAAAAAGAGCTAGATCTGGGGGGGGGGGGGTAACTTGTTCCAGAGTCTTTGCATGCCTGAAGTACTGAAAATATTACACTCCGTTTTATCTTCATTAAAATTAAGAAAGTTTTCTGAAAACCACAACTTAATATCAGTGATACAACTAAGCAGGAGTTTAGTGCGACACTGTCATTTGCTTTCATAGACAAATAGATTAGCAAATCATCTGCGTAGCAATGAAATGACAGAGATTTTGCCAAATAGGAGCTAAACCATCTAGGTGCCGAGCCTCTGATGCCTCCACAATGCTCAAGGTGCTGTGAGGTCCTAAAGGACTCTCACCTCCTCTCTCTCCTCCTCCCCTCCTCCCTCTCTCTCTCCTTGGTAGGTTTCATGTGGTGCACTACCTCACTAAGTAACATCAGAGAAACTGGCTTAAATTCCTCAAACCCAGCTGAGTGTGTAGGAGAAGCAGGTACAACACCTTAACATTAGCACGGGGGGTTTCCTGACAGATGCTACTTTGTCAATAAAATACCAGAAATGTCTCACATGTACTGATGGACACATCTGTCGGAGCAGAGGAGCATGGATGTATGACAGAGTTCATATATTAAATACCACTCTAGGTTCATGACAACTGCTAGCTATGACAGAAGAGAGATGGTGCATCTTCTCCACCTTCACAGCATTCTGTATTCAGCTAGACGTTCCCTTACTACACCCAGGGACACATGGAAATGCTCTTTCTCCCATCTTCATTCAGCTTCCTCCCTCTCCTCCTCCTCCCTCCCCTCTTCCTCCTGCACCACCCCTCCCCCTCCTCCTCTCTCTCCTCCTCCCCTCCCTCCTCCCTCCCTCCTGTAAACTGGTTCTCCTTCGTTCCACCACTGACTAAAGCCAACCCACCTTTAGACTGTAATTTGATCTTTGGTTGTTTCTACAGCGAGGACTCGAAGCACACGAGGAATCCTGTTTTCAGACCAGCGAGTCTCTTGCTGAGCTCCTCTTTAACACAGAAAAGCCTAAAGGGGAGAAGTGGCTCCGACAGCTGAATTAATAAAAGATCTACTACAATCTGCTGATTAATGTGCACCATGAAAAGAACACGGTCAAAACAGTTCCCATTCAATTACAATAAAATACCATCAAACACACACACTGGTTGGAATTAGACAGCTCAACTACAAGTAATATTCTTTTCTTATTAGAAAACATGTAGAAAGGTGCAAGATAATACTAGATAGAAAGCTGTGTGGCTGTTGAAATGGCTGCTGTCATTAAGGGGAGACACTACTTCAACATATCAACAGAAAACTTCCCCAGCTCATTACTCACATTAACACTATTAGCTTTGGATTCCAGGTTTTCTGACATGTGTTCAACATGAAAATGAGCCATTATCTAATGCTAACTTTTGGTGAATAACGGAGAAATCTACAGACACAAATGGACAAAGTGGAATCAGATAAATGGTTTCTCTCCACTCGTCTGAAAGAAGACATGTTGTGGAAGATAAAAAGCCCAAACTCTACTCCAAGCTGCTGACCAATGAGAGAAGACATGAACACAAACACATCAACCACTAGAGGAAGATGGGTCAAATAAAGAGGGAAAGGATTGAGGATTGATAATAGCAGGTGAGAGTTCATCCTCAGCCCCCCCCCCCCCTCCACATCAATAAGAGTCCTGACAGACCCCAGATCAGACTCAACTCTTCTCCTTCTCCTTCATCTGGACTTCTCTCTGCCTGCTCACACAGGCGGCCATCTTGTCTCCCAGCTTTTTAAACAATCACACGTTCACCATCAATTCAACCGTTTCTCCAACCACAACAATCAAAGACGTCATCTCGACCAATCACAGCTCCACTTACTGAACTTTCAGCCATGGACTTCATCAGTGTGCAGCTCTCTTCTGTCCTCAGCAGGTCTGTGTAGAAAAGGAGCTTCAACTTCAACTTCAACAGACAAAGTGAAGTGACGCAGTTTCTCATCATTAACCAGGGGTGTGTGTGTGTGTGTGTGGTGTGTGTGTGTGTGTGTGTGAGTGTGTGTGTGTGTGTGTGTGTGTGTGTGTGTGTGTGTGTGTGTGTGTGTGTGTGTGTGTGTGTGTGTGTGTGTGTGTGTGTGTGTGTGTGTGTGTGTGTGTGTGTGTGTGTGTGTGTGTGTGTGTGTCCTTGCTTCACTATGAAAGTATGCGTTCTGACTGGTTGGACCACTAGTGGAGCCAGAATAAACTAATGTGTGTGTGCATCAGATAAACTGGGTGTGTCCCATTTGATGGCGTTCCCCCCCCACATATACCGGTAGATTCTCTGGATGCTGCTGAGTGGTTTGATGCTTTTTGGGGTCGAAATATTTGATCCATCTGCATAAAGGTGAATCCAGGCTACTGTATGCAAATGAGGAGCGAGGGATTAAATGATCAAATCTAAAGTATACTGTCATTTAATCACTAATTATATTCAATAAATATGCTACTTTATTCAATCTCACATGGAAAGCTGTAAAGTTCGTAGCTGTATAATGACCCCAACATCTACTCATGAGTTAGACAGACAGACAACGACTTTACCAATAAATGGAAGGGATTTATTCATGTGATAATCAGAAGAATAGAGAAGAACAACATAACTATAGCTAAGGCAGCAGAAATGAATGAGATGTGATCACAGGCTACCTGTTGAAGGGAAACTATTAGTGATGGGGAATGATTTGGAAAACTAGGAGAACAACGGAAGACTTAGGAAGAAGACTAATGAATTAGAGCTGAAGTTAACCTGACTCAGCAAGAGACTCATAATGAGACAGCAACTTTAAACCAATCAGCATGCTGGATCTAGTCTGGTTTGTCTCTCTGGTCTCTGAGAAACTACCACGTGTTCTTTGATGTGATGAGGAAGGAGAGAGCTAGAGGTCCAGTTGAGAATTAACAAAAGCTTTAATGAAGCAGCATGATGAAATGATATGACAAAGACAATAAGACACCAAACATAATAACAGCTGACAGCGGACTGGATCCATGCTGCTCCCTGTCAGAGTCCCATTAGATCCGTCCTGAAGATTTCTACATGACAAACATTCACTACACATGAGATAGAAGATGGAATCAAATGAAATCATTATTTTAAATGTCCAGCGTTTAGCAGGCATTGTTGTCCCACTACAGAACTGATGGACTTCATGTTCAAAGTTGACAAATGTTCATACATTTCCAACTGCTAGCTGCTCATTCATGCATTTTCTGAGAACCTCCAATCCCACTTTCCAAAGTTTCCCATCTTTCATAGGCTCCAGCATTCCCACCGAGATCTCTTCAGAACCTGCATCCTCCAGATGGAGCCCTGTCCGTTCTGCCACTCAGGGACCGGCACTTTCTCTCCACCATGCAATATCAAAATGTCCTTGTTCTGAAATGTTTTCCCAGCCCCTTTCCACAGAGTAACACTCAAACTTCTGCTTGTTTCCAACTTAATTCCCTTCTTAAGGAGCCGAGCTTCTACCGTTTTCAGGCCCACACTCAGAAGTAGTGAATGTTTTCTTTTCAACCAGAACTTTCTGCTAACCCCCATTATCCAGTTACTACAGAATAGGCGTCAATGAAGGCTTTTTCTGTTTAAAACCACTTTACTTGAGCTTGCTCGCTCCCAATTCAACAAATCAAATATTGATCCAATGAGTTATTTAAAGTCCCAATCAGCACAGCTGGAACCGCCTTCTACAAGCTCCCAATGTCAACCCAGTCTTATTTACCATCAACTTATCTTATTTCATGCTACCAATCCCAAACACACACATTCCACCACCACAACTAATCATTTACATCAGGCTTCTGTCCAATGTCCTAAGAGGAACTTTTCCCCCAATGTGACTATAGGCTATCAAATGATTTCCTATATTTCTAGACCACGGCCAGGAGAAAAGACTGAGGGGTCTTTCCATGGGACTCCCTTCCCCCGTGGCAGCAGAGTGAGTTTACCAGGCCCTACTCCCTCCCAGTTGGTACCCTGGCTTAAAAAGTCTTAGTTTCTCCTCCGTCCCCCCAGAGACTAAAACTCTGTCCCGTCCCTTATCGGTCTTTTTATTTAAAATTCATCAGGATTCTAAACCTGGTCCACTTCTTCATCAACTCTTTCTCCTGTAACCTGGTCGACTCTTTCAAGATCTCTTTCCATCTTAAATGTATCGGGTTAAAACTCGGTCGACTCTTTCACATCTCATAAACAACATTTATACAAGTTTACTCCGTCGACTCTTTCACCAACTAATGACTTTAAGATTTAACAGGTTTAACCGGCCGTCTCAAATGGACTTCTAAATCAGGGCACGCCACTCAAACGCTAGATCCGGGTCTCGGTCCCGGTCGGCCTAGGACCCTCTTTCAGGGTTTTTTAAGCTCCCACATACAGGACCAGCATATGCAATCATACAGACCATCTCACAGAACTGCTCTGACTCATCACCTTCAACACTTCACATTGGGGATTCAATTATGAAGTAATGAAGACTAAATTCTGATGAAAAACACACAACAGTGATGCTAAAGCTGACAACCAATCCAGTTTCTTGTGTTCTTCCAGTTATATTACAGTTTAGGTTTTACTACTGGCTCTAACATGAAATTAGCCAAATCCCAGGAACATGGTTAATGAAATGAGGAAAAAACACAAAGTGGAGACATCACATATACACATACTGTCCATCATATGTCGCTTCAATCTAGCTAAACAATAAAAGAAAAAACTATTTGTTAATTAACATCAAGCTAAGCTATATGCTAGCTCCATATGCTAAGTTATGTTCCTCATCTTCCTCACCCTCGTAGTTGAGGACATAACTTCATACGATCCACTTCAAAGGTTTCTCCGTTTCCTGATGGGTGCAGGTGAACGTCTGTCCACCATTCTGTGCATATTGTTGACATAATAATAAATCAATGGACAGAAAGGGAAATAAACCATGTTACAGAGCAGTGACAGCCGCCCCACAGCAGACGCGTTCTAACATAAAGTTGAACGCACCCTCAACGGGCTTGGGGGTCATTTCATTGGTCAACACTACAGCTGGCATCCTATTTAGCTGTGTATCAAAAAGGCTCCAAGGCACTCTTCTTGGGAAACAATTTAAAAGCCTTTATTGCAATGGCTATTTCATATCAAAATCTTACATTACAAATAGAACTGGGTAGCAACCCACGCCGTATCGGCACAAAATGGCTCCTTTGGTGACATCATGACTCCAAACGTCTGATGATTGGAAACACCTGAGAACACAGCCAGGGAGCTCCAAGGTGACGAATGCAACGTCTACTCACCAGATGGCTCTACAACATATATATGTCAAGTTATGGAGTTCACACCCGGCTCTTTGGACAAACATGAAAAAGGTTTATTTAAGGACTGAAGGACTCAAGGGACAACTCAAATATCTTCTGACTTCTTTATTTAATCCCAGTTTAGTTTGTTTAACATGGATTTCAGTTCATAGGTGATGGTATGTATAAGCAGGAGAAGAATTACTAATAGGTTGATAACCTTTAAAAGAAAAAACACAAAAAGAAATATCCGTTACTCTAAGTCAGGACATTCTCAAATAAAAAATCTGTCATTTCATTGTAGTCATTGTTAGCACATTATGAATAGCAATATAAGGAGAAACTTCTCCCAGCAACACCAGACAAACACAGATAACCTCAAGTCCACCAACAATATGGTATTAATATATTAACTGAGAACTATACATTTCCAATACAATATGAATCAATCGTCCATTAGATTGCCATCAATCATTGTTTCTCAAACAGCGTTATCAAATCAGACAATTTGTCTCAAGTTTCAACACAACCAAGCCTGGTCTCCCAGAACTGTTACCACGCATTACGTGGTGGTGGCCCCACGGAAACCAACGCCAAAGGAAAGTCAAGGAGAAGATGACGTGGTGTTATGGGCCACAACGGTAGCCAGTAGTATGAAAGCCCGAACATCTGCATCGGGGGGGTTGGTTGGGGGGGGGGGGTCAAACAACACAGGACTTTCACCCAGGAGACCGGGGATCGTGTCCCACATTCACGATTCCTGGACCCAACCCGTTGTTGTCCCCCCCCACCCACAACCTTTTCCTTAACTTAAGAGGCCGTGTTCATTTCAAGGAATTCTTCTTTTAGACAAAAGTCATTTTATCGGTGGGCTTGTTTTTAAATCTGCAGAGAACTAACCAGTTGTTGACTAAACAAGTGAAAGTTTGGGATTGGCTGTGAAAAGGAGCGATGAGAGATAGATGGGCTCAAGGGTTAAACTGACATGTGATTTATAGGAACAAATTCTTCATGTCTGATTCTGTGAGTGTGTGATGGTGAACAGACTGGACTCTGATTTCAGCAGCTGATCTTCATTCAGGGTTTCTGTCCACAGGAGAGACTCTCAGTCCTGCAGAGGACACAGAGACACTGAGGAACCAGACCAGACCCCAAACCCAGGATAGAGAGGCTGAGTGAATGTGGTGTAGAAGGTGTGGAGGTGGATCAGTGAGTCAGAGGAGACTGTGTAGAAGGACAGAGAGCCAGCAGGACAGTCCACATACACTGCTACTCTGTTAGAGACAGAGGAGGACGGGAGGACTGTTTCTCTGTTATTGTGACAGACAGAGTAACCATCATCATAGCAGATCAGACTCCAGGACTGATCATTATATCCAAAACCAACAGTCTTTACTGCTTCCTCTCCTTCTGATTCCTCTGTAACTCACTGCTATAGAAACCCATCCTCTCCTCTGGACCTCCCAGTAACAGCGACCAGTCAGACCATCTCTACACAGCAGCTGAGGACCAGGAGTCAAACCTCTCTGGATGATCAGGATATGACTGATCCTCTCCCCACATGTGTCACCTTCCTGTTGTTGTCAGACAGTTTGAGTCTTCTGTTTACTGTGTTTGTGTCCAGTTCCAGTTCACAGACATCTGATGGAGAGAACAAGACAGGTTATCATCTGATGATTTATTAACAACTTTACTGACAATTACTGAAAGAAAATCATTAAAATATTCATTTCTTGTTGAGCTGTGAATGATGTTTAACAAACTTTAACTTCAACAATCCAGTTATTGAACATGAGAGTCAGCATGTCAGGAATATTCTGCTTTATTTCCTCATGGGAATAAAAGAGAGAGAGAGGAGAGAGAGAGAGAGAGAGAGAGAGAGAGAGAGAGAGAGAGAGGGGGGGGGAGAGAGAGGTTTTGGTTTTAAAAGTCCCTTTATTGGACCATTTTCAAATCACAGAATAACCCACAAACAGACAAAAAAAAACTAAAAAAGAAAAACAATACAAAAAAAACATTACATACCATTCAAAAACCTGAACATCAACTCCCCCCCTCCCCCACGGAGCACAACACCCCCTTTACAGCCCACACACTACTAAAACCCACCAAATCGTCCATCAGTAGGTAATAAGAGTGCTCAACCCTTAGCCGGGCCCCTGACCAGCCCCTTCAGCATCGGTGCCGGATTTGTATCCACACACTGCCCCCCTCTGCCCCTTATTCCTATTGGGACAGCCAGATGGCCAGTTTTGCCGATAGCAAACAAAAAATTTAACAGGACGTGAACAGGTCTTAGGTGTAATGTGGACCAAAAAAAACAACTCCAAAGAAAAGACCTCCCGAAACCCTGAACCCACCTTTCCGTGACTCCCAGCACATCAGTCAGAGAAGACAACCAACAAACAGATGCTCCAGAGTCTCTACTTCAAAACAAAAAAACCACACCCCTCCCCCAGCTCGGGATTTGGATATGTGCGCCCTTAGTGGTTTGTAGCTATGGCCCCATGCACAATCCTCCATTGGAGGTCTGCCGGAGCTTTTCAAGGGCAGCTTGGACAGGGCTCGCCAACTGTTATTAGTGGGGGAACCGCCTGGACCAAACAACTCAGTCCACCTCAACTCCCTTAGCCCAGCCAGAGGGGCTGG
Organism: Etheostoma perlongum; assembly: GCA_026937815.1. NCBI lineage: Eukaryota > Metazoa > Chordata > Actinopteri > Perciformes > Percidae > Etheostoma > Etheostoma perlongum. The sequence goes on along the minus strand of CM049385.1, from coordinate 765,404 downwards.
TTCAGCACCTTCAGAGCAGGTATGATACAGTTCTTTCTTCCCAGCATCCTGAAACTTGCCCAGGTGAGGGGCTAAAAAAAGGACAGCAGAAGGTATACTGCTTCCTCCCGCCACTCCCCCACAGATGGGGCAATGGACAGAGAGGGAAACTGTATTCCCACCCCTTCACTCCACTGCTCACATAGAGACCAAAGGGAATCTGTACCAAAGTCCGCTGAGGGCTGCTCCATGGGCAGCACAAACCTCATGCACCACCCTATCGATGAGGCTGATGGAGGTGATGCCGCTGACCTCCTCAGGGCTTCACCAGAGACGGCAGTCACCGTCATCAGGTGACCCAGTTTAGTGCACCCAGCCTCCCTGAGACTGGCCCTCAGACTAGCAGACTGCAACACCTGAGTCACTTATGAAGTCATTAAAAAACAACGGTTCTTCAAAGAGCCACATCCCAGGAGGAAGGAGAGAGGGAGAGAGAGAGGAAGGGGGAGAGAGAGAGAGGGAGAGAGGAGGAGAGAGAGAACACACAGAGAGAGAGAGAGAGAGAGGAGGCTGGACAGAGAGAGAGAGGGAGAGAGAGAGAGACAGAGGAAGAGAGAGAGAGAGGGGGAGACAGAGAGAGAGAGGGGAGAGAGGGAGGGGAGAGAGAGAGAGAGAGAGAGAGAGAGAGAGAGAGAAAAGAGAGAGAGAGAGGGAGGGTCCTACATTGATAAATGGAGCGGATGGAAACCAGGCCGGCTAAGAAGCAGAACTTTTCAGAGGTGGAGATTGAAACCCTGACATCTCAGTTTAATTTGCAGTAACAAGTGTACTATTTGGCAGCCTGTACATATTATATTATTATTATTAGGTATGTAGGATATTATTTATAGGTAGGTTATAGGTATATAGGTATTAGGTTGTAGGAAGAATACAGAGTAGAAAGAGATCAATGAAGCAGTCAACGGTGTTGCCATATTAAAAATTGGACTCTGATGCCTGCAGAGCTGACATTTAGCACAAAGTTCAGACCTTTGAACATCAAATCTCAAAGTGAACTGAGTGTGAATGAACATCAGAGGGTTGTGGGTCCACCAACTGGCTTTAAGCTGGTTTTCATTGACCAGGGCCAGATGTGAAAAACTCTAGCTGGCTCTCAAACTTTAAACACACTCACACTTCCTCACACCAGGTCTCAGTCTCTGTGGTCCACCATGGTCCGTCCTGCAGGAAGAAACAAAGTCAGAATCAACTTCATACACCTTCACTCACTGTGTGAGGCCTTACACCCCCACCCAAACTCACACTATGAATAACAAAAATATGTAATATCCACGTTCGTCTATACAGCACAATATGTATTACTTTTATTCTGGAGATATAACGGGGACTTGTCCCTCTATGGGATGACCAAATCACTTAAGCCTACTTGACCATAAACACAAAAGTCAGTCTAATCAATAACTAATAACCAGTACTAGTAACCATATGTGACAATTCAAAATATAAAAGGGTCTCAAATATGTATCTCCCTGTAGATTAATTTCTTGTTTATTGTTATCTCTCCCTCCTCTTTCAATGTACATGTGGCACTTATTCACCTCACTTAAGCCTACTTGGGTCTGTCAGAGTGTGAGTGTTTAGGCTGCACACCCAATCACAAGTTACAAACACCATTCATATTTTTATGTTATTATTTATCATTGCTAACAACAACACTTTTTCTTATTATTCTCTTTCTTATTTCTCTTGTTTGGGTTGGCTGAGCCGATTCTTGTTCCTTGCTATCACTGGCTTAAGAGACGGAGAGAAAATTTGAAAATTGCTCAAACCCTCCATTAAACATGAACCAGCCAGAGTTCATCAGTTAGAGACAGAGGAACAGTGTTGTCCATCTGTCCATACCTGAGAGTGTCCAGTCTCCAGTGTGGATCCTTAAGTCCAGCTGACAGCAGCTTCACCCCTGAGTCTCCTGGATGATTGTAGCTCAGGTCCAGCACTCTCAGATGGGAGGGGTTGGAGCTAAGAGCTGAGACCAGAAGTACAGCCTTCCTCTGAGACCAGACACCCTGACAGACTACACACACACACACACACACACACACACACACACACACACAGTAATTCCTGCATAGTCTATTCAACATAGTTGGGATAACCCTCATATTGAACTGGATATAATAACAAGTGAGGTAAAGATTTAAAATAATCAATATTGTGTATTAACCAAAACAGCATATTCAAGTCAAGTTTGCGTGCCGTGAACCAAGACATACTGTTGACAAGCTGCTGAGTCAGCTAACCCTTTCCGTACAATATTGTTACCACATTTAATGCTTCATGATAAAAATGTTAAATATGCATTGTTAAACAGTAGTACACTAACCTGAGAGTTCCAAGTCTGCAGTGTGGACTCTTCAGTCCAGCTGACATCACCTTCACTCCTGAATCCTGCAGGTCATTGTTACTCAGGTCCAGCTCTCTCAGACTAGAGGACTGGGAGCTGAGAACTGAGGACAGAGCTTCACAGCTTCTCTCTGACAGCTTGCAGCGACTTAACCTGAAAATGATCTTTAGTCAGTTCATTCTAAAACCAAATACATGAAGCCATTCAAGGCTTAGTGGGTAAACTTCTACAAATAACTGAATCCTTACCTGAGAGTTCCCAGTCTGCAGTGTGGACTCTTCAGTCCAGGATACACCTGCTCCACGCCTGAATCCTGCAGGTTGTTGTTACTCAGGTCCAGCTCTCTCAGACTAGAGGACTGGGAGCTGAGAACTGAGGACAGAGCTTCACAGCTTCTCTCTGACAACTTACAGCCACTTAACCTAAAATAATTAAATAAAAAGTGCTTTCAATATCTAATACATGACAAAAATAACAGTTTAAAGTGTTTTCAATTTACAATCACAAACAGTGGTACACTAACCTGAGAGTTCCCAGTCTGCAGTGTGGACTCTTCAGTCCAGGAGACACCAGCTCCACTCCTGAATCCTGCAGGTCATTGTTACTCAGGTCCAGCTCTCTCAGACTAGAGGACTGGGAGCTGAGAACTGAAGACAGAGCTTCACAGCTTCTCTCTGACAGGTTACAGCCACTCAGTCTGAAAACAATCAGATGATAAGTCTATTCAATGATTAATATATAAAAAATAACAGATCAGAGGGTCATCATTTTCAAAATAGTGGAATACTAACCTTAGAGTCTAACGGGTAGTCTCACAGGCAGACACATTGATTTGCAAATAACAGTAAACAAACCTGAGAGTTTCAAGTGTACAGTTTGGACTGTTTAGTCCAAGAGACACCAGCTCCACTCCTGAATCCTGCAGGTTGTTGTTACTCAGGTCCAGCTCTCTCAGACTAGAGGACTGGGAGCTGAGAACTGAGGACAGAGCTTCACAGCTTCTCTCTGACAGGTTACAGCCACTCAGTCTGAAGATAAAAAATAAAAGTATGAGAAAACAATTACAGCTCATCTTTTTCTGAATGAAGAAAACTAAATTTAATCTGGATAACTGTGTGTGCACGTACAGAGCTTTGTTGGAGGTTTCGACGACAGGCAGCAGCCTCAGAAGAGCCTCCTCTGAAGCAGAGTATTTCTTCAGGTCAAACACGTCCAGATCGTCTTCTGATGACAGTAAGATGAAGACCAGAGCTGACCACTGAGCAGGAGACAGTTTATCTGTGGAGAGACTTCCTGAACTCAGGGACTGTTGGATCTGCTCCACTAGAGAACGATCATTCAGTTCATTCAGACAGTGGAACAGATTGATGCTTCTCTCTGCAGACAGATTCTCACTGATCTTCTTCTTGATGTACTCCACTATTTTCTGATTGGTCTTTGAGCTACTTCCTGTCTGTGTCATCAGACCTTGTAGGAGACTCTGATTGGTCTGCAGTGAAAGACCCAGGAGGAAGCGGAGAAATAAGTCCAGGTGTCCATTTGGACTCTGTAAGGCCTTGTCCACAGCACTATGGTAGAAACTTGTTTTTGTCTCTGAAGAATTTAGACAGCTTGGAGGTTTTTGTTCTTCTGCCAGCAGGTTGACTCCAGAGTTGATAAGTGTCAGATGGACATGAAGAGCAGCCAGGAACTCCTGAACACTCAGATGGACGAAGCTGAACACCTTGTCCTGGTACAGTCCTCTCTCCTCTTTAAAGATCTGTGTAAACACTCCTGAGCACACTGAGGCTGCTCTGATATCGATGCCACACTCTGTCAGGTCTGATTCATAGAAGATCAGGTTGCCTTTCTGCAGCTGCTCAAAAGCCAGTTTTCCCAGAGACTTGATCATCTTCCTGCTCTCTGGACTCCAGTGTGGATCTGTCTCAGCTCCTCCATCATACTTAATGTTCTTCACTTTGGACTGAACCACCAGGAAGTGGATGAACATTTCAGTCAGGGTCTTGGGCAGCTGTCCTCCCTCTCTGGTCTTCAACACGTCCTCCAGAACTGTAGCAGTGATCCAGCAGAAGACTGGGATGTGGCACATGATGTGAAGGCTTCGTGATCTCTTGATGTGGGGATGATCCTAATGGCCTGCTCCTCATCTCTGAATCTCTTCCTGAAGTACTCCTCCTTCTGGGCGTCAGTGAACCCTCTGACCTCTGTCACCATGTCAACAAACCCAGGAGGGATCTGATTGGCTGCTGCAGGTCGTGTGGTTATCCAGAGGCGAGCAGAGGGAAGCAGTTTCCCCTGATGAGTTTGTCAGCAGCACACCCACTGAGGTGGACTCTGTAACATCAGTCAGGATCTCAGTGTTGAGGAAGTCCAGAGGAAGTCGACACTCATCCAGACCGTCAAAGATGAACACAACCTCTTCAAACCGGCAGATTCCTGCTTCTTTGGTTTCACTAAAGAAGTAATCAACAAGTTCCACCAAGCTGAACTTTCTCTCTTTCAGCACATTCAGCTCTCTGAAGGTGAATGGAAATGTGAACTGGATGTCCTGGTTGGCTTTGCCTTCAGCCCAGTCCAGAGTGAACTTCTGTGTTAAGACTGTTTTCCCGATGCCAGCCACTCCCGTTGTCATCACTGTTCTGATTGGTTCATCTCTTCCAGGTGGGGGTTTAAAGATGTCTTCTTGTCTGATTGTTGTTTCTGGTCTGTCTTGTTTCCTGGATGCTGTTTCAATCTGTCTGACCTCATGTTCTTCATTGACCTCTGCAGCCCCTCCCTCCATGAGGTAGATCTCTGTGAACATCTGATTCAGAAGGGTTGGGTTTCCTGCTTTAGCAATCCCCTCAAACATACACTGGAACGTCTTCTGCTGGTTAGATTTGAGTTTACGCTTACAAACTCCACAATAACTTCCTGAATAAACACACAACAAAGAAGATCATTAAGACAAAGAACATTATTCAACGTTTCCTCAGAGAATGAGTACATTAACATATTTTGTTAAATATTTTGAGACAAATATCCGTTCATCCAGCATGTTAACTCTTTAGAGAAATCCTCTTACTGCTCTGCAGACGGTCAGCCAGCTCCTCCTGCTTCATTCTCCTCAGGAAGTGCAGTGTGATCTTCAGAAATGCCTCTCTGCTGCTCCTCCTCTGCTCTTCATCCTCACCGTCCAACACCTCCTCATCCTTTCTTAGACTCTCTAGGCATTCTGGGTAATCTGGACTCAGAACCTTCTGGATCTTCTTCAGCTCGTTCTTCACAAAAGTGAAGATATCGTCCTCCAGCAGCTGGAACAGAAGATTATATGAATGACCAAATCAAAGGAAATCATGGACGTACACATCAGATCCATGTTGGACAGAATAGATGTAAAAGTAGTTGTTGTCCATGTACAGACCATAAAGATGGAGTCCAGGTGGGTTTGATGCTGCTGGGCAGACTGACCAATGGGATCCTCTGAGCTCTCCTGGTCCACTCTGTGAAGAAACGTCATGTTTAGAGACATTTAAAGTCTCAAACCTCCATTCTAGCCTCTGTAACTCTTTGTCAGTGAGGCCTAGCATCAACCTGACACTTGTATCAGAGACTTGAGGGTATTACCTTTCAATGATATCAGGCACGCCCCAGAGGGCCAAAGTAAATGGGAGCTGTACCACTTTTAATTTGGGTATGACGTTTAGAAAAAAAAAAAGCATGGAATGTCAAGCGTTTCTTAAGAGGCTGAAGGTGTTATGGTGCTAAGATGAAGACAGAACGACAGGGCAGATGTGACTCAGGAGGTAGCGTGGGCTGGTTGTACCCGTAACTGGAACAGATTAATAAGGAGTCCCACCAGTCAGAAGAGGCAGAAAACAGTTTAGAAGCGGAACTGTCCCAAACCCTACTGGTACTTAGGAGGAAAGAAAAGCATGAGTAGAGTTGGGCGATATCCAAATGTTGATACCGTCAAACCTCCTCCCTGTCTGACTGCCGTATACAGTGTTACCGAGAGTCATTAAAGATGACATAAGGTTTAGACGGCATCACCAAACTGTTGGCGTGTGCCTCCAACGTTCAGAGAGTGAAAACCAAACACTGATACTGAAACACCTCTCCCTTCTCATTAGGGAGCAACCCCAAATGTTGCCACACTGCAGAAGTCCTGGTCTTCTTCCAGACCAGGTCACTCAGTG
>CM049385.1:661343-753843 GCA_026937815.1 Etheostoma perlongum | reverse complement strand
CTTAACCTAAAATAATTAAATAAAAAGTGCTTTCAATATCTAATACATGACAAAAATAACAATTTAAATTGTTTTCAATTTACAACTAAAAACAGTGGTACACTAACCTGAGAGTTCCCAGTCTGCAGTGTGGACTCGTCAGTCCAGGAGACACCAGCTCCACTCCTGAATCTTGCAGGTCATTGTTACTCAGGTCCAGCTCTCTCAGACCAGAGGACTGGACGCTGAGAACTGAAGACAGAGCTTCACAGCTTCTCTCTGACAGCTTACAGCCACTCAATCTGAAAAGAATCAGATGATGAGTCTATTCAGTGATTAATAGGCCTATAGAAAAATAACAGATCAGAGGGTCATCATTTTCAAAATAGTGGAATACTAACCTTAGAGTCTAACGGGTAGTCTCACAGGCAGACACATTGATTTGCAAATAACAGTAAACAAACCTGAGAGTTTCAAGTGTACAGTTTGGACTGTTTAGTCCAAGAGACACCAGCTCCACTCCTGAATCCTGCAGGTTGTTGTTACTCAGGTCCAGCTCTCTCAGACTAGAGGACTGGGAGCTGAGAACTGAGGACAGAGCTTCACAGCTTCTCTCTGACAGGTTACAGCCACTCAGTCTGAAGATAAAAAATAAAAGTATGAAAAAACAATTACAGCTTATCTTTTTCTGAATGAAGAAACTAAATTTAATCTGGATGTTGTGTGTGCACGTACAGAGCTTTGTTGGAGGTTTGACGACAGGCAGCAGCCTCAGAAGAGCCTCCTCTGAAGCAGAGTATTTCTTCAGGTCAAACACGTCCAGATCGTCTTCTGATGACAGTAAGATGAAGACCAGAGCTGACCACTGAGCAGGAGACAGTTTATCTGTGGAGAGACTTCCTGAACTCAGGGACTGTTGGATCTGCTCCACTAGAGAACGATCATTCAGTTCATTCAGACAGTGGAACAGATTGATGCTTCTCTCTGCAGACAGATTCTCACTGATCTTCTTCTTGATGTACTCCACTATTTTCTGATTGGTCTTTGAGCTACTTCCTGTCTGTGTCATCAGACCTTGTAGGAGACTCTGATTGGTCTGCAGTGAAAGACCCAGGAGGAAGCGGAGAAATAAGTCCAGGTGTCCATTTGGACTCTGTAAGGCCTTGTCCACAGCACTATGGTAGAAACTTGTTGTTGTGTCTCTGAAGAATTTAGACAGCTTGGAGGTTTTTTGTTCTTCTGCCAGCAGGTTGACTCCAGAGTTGATAAGTGTCAGATGGACATGAAGAGCAGCCAGGAACTCCTGAACACTCAGATGGACGAAGCTGAACACCTTGTCCTGGTACAGTCCTCTCTCCTCTTTAAAGATCTGTGTAAACACTCCTGAGCACACTGAGGCTGCTCTGATATCGATGCCACACTCTGTCAGGTCTGATTCATAGAAGATCAGGTTGCCTTTCTGCAGCTGCTCAAAAGCCAGTTTTCCCAGAGACTTGATCATCTTCCTGCTCTCTGGACTCCAGTGTGGATCTGTCTCAGCTCCTCCATCATACTTAATGTTCTTCACTTTGGACTGAACCACCAGGAAGTGGATGTACATTTCAGTCAGGGTCTTGGGCAGCTGTCCTCCCTCTCTGGTCTTCAACACGTCCTCCAGAACTGTAGCAGTGATCCAGCAGAAGACTGGGATGTGGCACATGATGTGAAGGCTTCGTGATCTCTTGATGTGGGGGATGATCCTAATGGCCTGCTCCTCATCTCTGAATCTCTTCCTGAAGTACTCCTCCTTCTGGGCGTCAGTGAACCCTCTGACCTCTGTCACCATGTCAACAAACCCAGGAGGGATCTGATTGGCTGCTGCAGGTCGTGTGGTTATCCAGAGGCGAGCAGAGGGAAGCAGTTTCCCCCTGATGAGGTTTGTCAGCAGCACACCCACTGAGGTGGACTCTGTAACATCAGTCAGGATCTCAGTGTTGAGGAAGTCCAGAGGAAGTCGACACTCATCCAGACCGTCAAAGATGAACACAACCTCTTCAAACCGGCAGATTCCTGCTTCTTTGGTTTCACTAAAGAAGTAATCAACAAGTTCCACCAAGCTGAACTTTCTCTCTTTCAGCACATTCAGCTCTCTGAAGGTGAATGGAAATGTGAACTGGATGTCCTGGTTGGCTTTGCCTTCAGCCCAGTCCAGAGTGAACTTCTGTGTTAAGACTGTTTTCCCGATGCCAGCCACTCCCGTTGTCATCACTGTTCTGATTGGTTCATCTCTTCCAGGTGGGGGTTTAAAGATGTCTTCTTGTCTGATTGTTGTTTCTGGTCTGTCTTGTTTCCTGGATGCTGTTTCAATCTGTCTGACCTCATGTTCTTCATTGACCTCTGCAGCCCCTCCCTCCATGAGGTAGATCTCTGTGAACATCTGATTCAGAAGGGTTGGGTTTCCTGCTTTAGCAATCCCCTCAAACATACACTGGAACGTCTTCTGCTGGTTAGATTTGAGTTTACGCTTACAAACTCCACAATAACTTCCTGAATAAACACACAACAAAGAAGATCATTAAGACAAAGAACATTATTCAACGTTTCCTCAGAGAATGAGTACATTAACATATTTTGTTAAATATTTTGAGACAAATATCCCGTTCATCCAGCATGTTAACTCTTTAGAGAAATCCTCTTACTGCTCTGCAGACGGTCAGCCAGCTCCTCCTGCTTCATTCTCCTCAGGAAGTGCAGTGTGATCTTCAGAAATGCCTCTCTGCTGCTCCTCCTCTGCTCTTCATCCTCACCGTCCAACACCTCCTCATCCTTTCTTAGACTCTCTAGGCATTCTGGGTAATCTGGACTCAGAACCTTCTGGATCTTCTTCAGCTCGTTCTTCACAAAAGTGAAGATATCGTCCTCCAGCAGCTGGAACAGAAGATTATATGAATGACCAAATCAAAGGGAAATCATGGACGTACACATCAGATCCATGTTGGACAGAATAGATGTAAAAGTAGTTGTTGTCCATGTACAGACCATAAAGATGGAGTCCAGGTGGGTTTGATGCTGCTGGGCAGACTGACCAATGGGATCCTCTGAGCTCTCCTGGTCCACTCTGTGAAGAAACGTCATGTTTAGAGACATTTAAAGTCTCAAACCTCCATTCTAGCCTCTGTAACTCTTTGTCAGTGAGGCCTAGCATCAACCTGACACTTGTATCAGAGACTTGAGGGTATTACCTTTCCAATGATATCAGGCACGCCCCAGAGGGCCAAAGTAAATGGGAGCTGTACCACTTTTAATTTGGGTATGACGTTTAGAGCAAAAAAGCATGGAATGTCAAGCGTTTCTTAAGAGGCTGAAGGTGTTATGGTGCTAAGATGAAGACAGAACGACAGGGCAGATGTGACTCAGGAGGTAGCGTGGGCTGGTTGTACCCCCGTAACGAACAGATTAATAAGGAGTCCCACCAGTCAGAAGAGGCAGAAAACAGTTTCCAGAAGCGGAACTGTCCCAAACCCTACTGGAACTTAGGAGGAAAGAAAAGCATGAGTAGAGTTGGGCGGTATCCAAATGTTGATACCGTCAAACCTCCTCCCTGTCTGACTGCCGTATACAGTGTTACCGAGAGTCATTAAAAAAGATGACGTAAGGTTTAGACGGCATCACCAAACTGTTGCCGTGTGCCTCCAACGTTCAGAGAGTGAAAACCAAACACTGATACTGAAACACCTCTCCCTTCTCATTAGGGAGCAACCCCAAATGTTGCCATACTGCAGAGGTCCTGGTCTACTTCCAGACCAGATCACTCAGTGAACAAGTTGGCATCTCTCGTTCAGAGAGAAAGAAGACCTTGTATCAACACCTGGTCCAGGACAGCAAGGACAAAGTATCACCGACATAGTTGGTCAGTGGATATCTCGGATTCCCAGCCCAACTCGTATGGAATCTGATGACAAAGATGGGAGTGAGGGGCCAAGAAAAAAAAACAGCTAGTCAAAGGCTTGTTGCAGAGGAGGAAGGAGGCTCTCGTTGGCTTTGGAGAGAGAGAGAGGACAATAGCTGGAGGCTTGGAGGAGAAGGGCTGTAGCAAAGTTTCCATCCACTTGTCAATTGAATTATCTGAAGTACGGTAAAAAAACATGTGAGTAAATCTGGTGAAAATGTGTTTCCATCCAACGACTTTAAAGCCGATAAAAACCTGTGGTGATAAAGTAACATGCTGTTTTTCAAATTGGTATATCGGATTGATTTGAGACCTTTTAAGGTGTTTCCATTCATTTACACTGAATCACACAAAATTCAAGCAATACTTTTGAAACCAAAAAATGACCTAAAATTTAATTGCAATTTATTATTTATTCTGAAAATAATGTTTCCATCAGCGTTTATCGCATAAGCCGAATATCATCAAGATAAAATCTGATGAGACTGATCTGATTTTTCATTTTTTATATCACTTAATTTGGATAAAAACATGTGGATGGAAACATAGCTAGTGACTTTGAAATGCGTGGCTGAAACCCTCCATGAAGGTTGATACCACCTGATGGCCTCTCCTCTGGGCTAAGGCTACTTCCATTTAAATGGATGCAGCAGGCATTGTTGATGTAATGAAACCTCATGAGATGTTAGAGCGGTCTCAGAGGAGGGGATGGCAAACTGGCTGTGTGACTGTGGATGTAGGATGAAGAGGCTTTAATGGCTGGCTGCTCTTCAAAGCAATGTAATGGGAAAATTACATTCAACCAATGATTTTCATATTAATTATTCATAATAGGATCTCCAAGGCCTCTCAGAGTATATGACTTCTGTATCTGTCATCTGTGTGTTTCTCCTTGATGGAGACAACTGGGTTTGTTATGACTCCACACCACTTCCTTAAAGAATAGATGACGTGGAGCCTGACAGAAACAGTTGCCTAGAGCAGTGTTTATCATAGCAGGTCCCAGGTCGAGACCATAGCCTATCCAAGAGACAAGATGTCCTTTTTCAGCTAAGATAGAATGACCGGTCAAGATACTTATACACGTGAGGTACAGATTCAGAAATACGTAATAGAACAAACTGTCTGCCTGAGGTCTGTTAATGGTTATGTTTGAGATTAAACTGTTTTCCAAACAAGGGTTTTTTCTCCTCTGGGGGCACTGGATATAAGGAACTGTCATATGTTACGCGAGACACAGAACTGTTGTCACTTTGTAACTCTGATTCATTGTGAATGCTGTTCTTGTCATTTTTGATTGTTCTCTCGAGAAAATAATTAAACCCTTCCACCGAATACCTAAACTTTTAATCCAGTTTGCAGCCTGTCTTTATTTTGTTTCTACAAGGTCTCTTCTTCACTCAAATTCCTCCCTCGCTGTAACAGAAACTTCCACCACAAACTTGGCGTTGTCGGCAGGATTTCAAGGAGGGATCAGATCGGGACTCCGCCGGTGACTGATGACAGTATACATCCAGGGATCTGCTGATCACCTGCCTCTAAACCTTGCCAAAACATCTTTGAGAGACAGAGGGTCAGAAACCACGGAGGGCCCACTGATTCCACTCTGAAATCCAAACGAAAAGGAAGCAATTTCAAACAGCGGGGGTAAGTTGAAGTTTCAATTATCAACAATTTGAATTGGATATTGAGACAGTTTGTGAGACATATGGACCGTGGTTTCACTGAGGGTATTCGGTGAAAGTCTATCTTTTGTTTTGAGAAACTTTGGGTTGGTTACAAAACAGGGAAAGGAGTTTTCTTTGGCACCCAGGTTGTTATGTATAACAGATAAAAAGCGCCAACTGACATCATTTCATCCAATACGGACTAGGACGAGGGTGACGGATAGGTTTTAAAATCATACGGATAAGCAGCCATCGTAGCTGTTTGTCAGGATTTAAGCGTTTAGGAAATCCGTCACAGATAAACAGTAAACTGTTTTGACAGGATTTCTAAGCGTTTTAGGAAATCTATCACAGATAAGCAGTCATTGTAGCTTAAATTAAGTTGCAGCTGTTTACAGGTTTTCCCGCAAAGTTTACCGTGAACTAAACTGGGCCGTATAGTGACGATTATACGTGAAGAAGTACTTCGGCTGGTTGTTATCTGTTTTTCTTTTTTGTGGAAAAATGGGTAACAGGAGCACCACGCCACACGTTCCTTCAGGTCCAGTGGTGGATGAAATGATAAAAAAGTTCGGTCCGAAATCTTTGGAATGTCTGTCATATTGGACGACAAAACACGGTTTTCCTGAAAATGGTTCTTTAAGTACAGGCAAACTCAGAATGCTAAAACAGGATTTAGAAGAAGAAGAAAAACTATTGAGAGGGGGAAAAATGATTAGCAACCAAGATCTGATTCAAATAGAAAAAAAAAAAACAAGGAATGTTTTAGTCAGTGGATGGAAGAAGCCACTCGCAGGGAAAGAAAACAGATGAAAAAACTAGTAACTAAGGAGGGAACAGACAATGCTGTTGAAACACAGAAAGGAGAAATGAACACTGTCACTAATGCATTTTTCCTCTATCCGAGTCTTAAAGATGGCGATCAGCTGCTCAACCCACCACCACCCTACCCTCCTCCGACATCCAGGCCGAAGGGAGAAACACCGTCCGTGTCTCCCCCAGAAGCAAGCACCAGGAGCGGACCAGATCCCACACAGCACCCACCTCGCTGCAAGCTCTCTCCACAAGCAGCCACGGCCTCTCCCCCACCTACATCTGACAATAACAGCAGCATCGGGTACCGACATCCAATGCTACAAGTCAGCGGAACAAGCTGAAAAGAAGAGAAACAGAAGTAAAATAACTTGGACAGTGTCAACGTTGGCTGGAGAGGGGGGGGGGCAGAGGAAATGGCAAAGCGAGATGAAAAAGCAGAGGACGAGGTGGAGGGCAGAGGCCAGCAGTGGACCGAGACACATGTTTCAACTGCGGAGGAAGAGGTCACTGGGCAGACAAATGCCCATCCTCAAAGCAAGAAGGTGAACGACAAAGGGGTCCACCAGCAGGGGATCGCGTCTACAGCCAGCAACGGGCAGATGGACGGGGGGAGGAGAGCGGGAGTGGTGGAGAGTCCGAGCCAGCTGATCTGCACCGGATAAGGGAAGTGAAAATGCAAAACACACTAACTAATCTGCTTGCAATGAAGTAAATGCTTTCACACGCTACAGCCCATAAACATCACACTCTTCCTCGCACGATAGGGAGAATTCTAGATGCAATATTGTCACCTAGAACAGAAACATGTAGAAGGTATTACTACTTATGCAATGTTTTTGTCTGAGGTGTATAAATTAGCTACTATGATTTTGAATGTGCAGGGAAGGGATGTAGAGTTTTTGGTTTATTTAGGTGCCACAAAGTATGTTCTCCAAAAATCTTTATTTGCAAATCAAAAGCTTTCTAGTAGAGTAGTTCTTCAAAGAAGTGCAAGCAGAGCAATTCTACCAGAAATATTTGTAACCCCCATGGATGTGTGTACATAGGGATCCAAATGATTCGGAGCAGGAGAGAAGTGCAAAATGTTTGTTTTTGCTCTCTTCTGTGTCCTGTTAATTTGTTAGGTAGAGACCTAATGGTTGGCATAGGAGTTATCTCAAACTCCTACAGGTCTCAAGGTTGTGAGATTAGAAGTCACAGCACAGCCTGACTCATTGTTTTCATTGTTTTCACACACACACATCTCAGCTGATTCTTCAGTGGTGGATCTCTCTGGGTCATGCTGCAAACCTGCTGCAAGAGGCCAGAGAGGTGATTTCACCTTCTGCTGACTTTAGGTCAAAACACAACTTAGATCGCACTTGTTTGGTCTCATCAGAAACAGATGACATGTTTGTTGAAGATTTTTTTCAAAGAAGAAACAGATGAGCTTGAGTGTACTTAGATTTACTGGCATGAAAACAAATGTGCAGGAGCAGTAAACCTTGACTGATAAGCAGAGAATGTTTTTCAGAATTCAACACTCCCATGCTCATATCTCTTTGTCTAAATCTCCCACAGATCAGTGGAGAAACTTGGGACAATTTGTCCTGGACTGTGACCAGCTGACTGACTGGACTGAAACCGTGGATGGGAACGTACACACCTCCCCTTCCACGGGAGTTTATCGGAAACTCCTGTCACACCATGTGACCGCCGCGCGCAGTGTGTTCCAGCGGAAAGAAGCTGAAACACACACACACATTTTTGAATAATGCTGTGAATGTCTCTCCCACAGATATCTCACCGTTGCTGTCCCAAGTGCCAACTCACCTGTGGGCAGCGCATAAATATGACGTGGGTCTCATCAAAAATTGTCAGCCTGTTGTCATCACACCGCGCTCAGACTTCAGGCCCAAAAAACATCAGTATCCACTGAAACAAGAAGCTGTTAATGGAATCAGACCGGTCTTTAACTCTCTATTGAAAGCAGGAGTTATTGTTCCATGTCCTGATTCACCTGTTCGCACGCCTATTTTCCCTGTCAAAAAATTTTGCGATAAGGGAAAACCGGTCGAATGGCGTTTTGTTCAGGACCTCAAAGCAGTAAATGCAGCGGTTCACGCACGTGCTCCCAACGTACCAAACCCGTACACTATTCTTCAAGGAATTCCTGGGGGGGCACAGTATTTCTCTGTTGTTGATTTGTCTAACGCTTTTTTCAGTGTTCCAGTGGACAAAGACAGCCAGTTCTGGTTTGCGTTCCTGTTTGATGGTAAGGCCTACACATTCACACGGTTGGGACAAGGATTTGTTGAGAGCCCAACCATCTATAACAAAGCACTGAGAGAGAGTCTGGAAAGCTTAACCCTTTCCCCAGGCTCTGCTCTCCTTCAATATGTTGATGACTGCCTGATTGAAAGTCCAACGAAAGCACAGTGTGAACAAGACACTATTGCATTATTGTGTCACCTGGCAGGAGAGGGGCACAAAGCTAGTTTAGCTAAATTGCAATTTGTGAAAAAAGAAGTGTATTTTTTTTGGGTCATGACATTTCAGCGTCAGGGAAAACACTGTCTCCATCTCGAATTGAGGCAATAGTTTTCCCGCCCAAAACCTGCAACAAAAAAACAAATGATGTCATTTCTAGGAATGTGTTCCTATTGTCGTGTTTTTATCCCAAATTATGCTCAGTTAGTTCAACCTTTAGCTGACAACTTGGTAACAACTTGTCTGCACACAACCGCATCACGTGGACGACCGAGGCGGGTCAGGCGTTTGTAAATCTTAAAAAAGCTTTTCAAAGCCCTCCAACTTTAAGTCTGCCAAACCCTAAACTTCCATTCACTCAGACGGTGAATGAAGGTTTGGGCTGCATGACGTCTGTTCTCTTGCAGCCTCATGGTGACAGGCTCTGGCCTGTGGCCTATATTTGCTCCATTAACATTGTTAGTGCCACATGTAGTTTCTCTGATCCTATTGGAGCAACGATCTTCACATTTATCTGCAGCACGATATCTGAGGTATCACACATGTCTGCTTGTCACTGTTAGACATTTTACAGTAGTTAACCCTGCTTCTCTTATGCCTACACCAGGTGAGGGTGAGCCGCATGACTGTTTGGCTGAGTTGCAACACACCTGTGCTCCGCGCCCAGATTTGACTGACACACCGGTGCCAAATTCAGATCTGGTTTTTTATGTGGATGGGTCAGCCTCACGCTGCCCTGACACTGGCCAGGGACAGGTAGGGTTTGCTGTAGTATCAGATGCAGAAACTCTAATTGCTAAATCTCTTCCCAAACACTTCTCCGCGCAGGCTGCTGAACTCATTGCTCTCACTGAAGCATGCAAACTGGCTGAAGGGTCGTCTGTTACGATCTATACGGACTCCAGGTACGCCTTTGGGGTTGTACATGATTTTGGGGCATTATGGGAACACCGAAACTTCCTCAAATCCGATGGTAAGCCTATCTTGCATCACAGACTGATAGATGACCTTCTGACGGCTATCTTGCTCCCATCACAGATAGGCATATGCAAATGTTTCACACACTGGGGCAACTGACGAGGTCTCCAGGGGGAAATGCTCGTGCAGACATGGCTGCAAAAGCTGCTGCACGCCTTCCCGTGCCACTGGATGACGCGTTAGCTTGCTCCACCGCAGATTTTTCACTTCCAGATTCAGTGGCAGCTATGCAGACACATGCTACAACACAAGAAAAAATACAGTGGAAAAGTGCAGGGTGCACCTTTAAAGAAGGTGTCTGGCTGGGGCCAGATTCAAAACACTGCTTTCCGCGCCATTTCTTTACACATTTTGCAAAGTTGACACATGGGCGGGATCATGTGTCAAAGGGTGGTATGCTGTCTCTGTTAACACAGACATGGTTCACAAAGGGCTTCACAACATTTGCAGAAAGATTTTGTAAAGCTTGCATGACATGTGCACAACGCAATGTAGGCAGGCCAGTGACTGTAACACAGCAGGCAGGACATCCACCACCGACACAAGCATTTGAACATGTGATGATAGATTTTGTTGAGCTCACACCGTCAGAGGGGAAAAAAATGTTGTTTGGTGATGGTTGATATGTTTTTTAAAATGGGTGGAGGTGTTTCCCGCTTCAAAACAAACTGCTTCAATGTTAGCAAAAGCTCTAATGACAGAAATCATTCCCAGAGGGGGAATATCAAGTCGGTAGTCAAGCAATAACGGCACATTAAGAACAAAACTATGTACATGCGAATGAGGGTAAGAACGTGCAGTAACCTCCGTCCTTTTGAGATTCTTTTCGGCAGACCACCCAGTGTGGGGGGTAGAGGCTTCTAAAGCACCCCTTCCCTCCACAGCTCTGTGTGAGCATGATATGTTGAGTAGTGTGTACAACTGTCTTCTGCTCTCTGCCATAAGAATCCAGGTTTCTGCTGCCCTGCCCCACCTAGCCGGAGGACCGCTTCACACGCTGCAGCCAGGAGATTTCGTGGTCGTGAAGAACTTCAGGAGGAAAAACTGGCAATCCAAACGCTGGCAAGGTCCCTTCCAGGTTCTTCTGGTCACCCACACGGCAGTGAAGGTTGCTGAGCGGGCTCCGTGGATCCACGCATCACACTGCAAGAGAGTCCCATCGCCAGAGGACGAGCCAGTCCTGCCAGGCACCCGGAAATCCGTGACCTGACAGACGGTGTTCTGTGTCACCAACGAGCGGCACCCGAAATCCGTGACCTGACAGGCGGCGTCTGTGTCACCAACGACACACACACACCACCAAACGAGACAGTGGTAAAGGCTGACTCCGACGGTGTGTCACGTGTTAGTGGACGAACCTCTGACACCAGAAGAAATCCACTACACCAGAAGCAAGACAGCCTAATCTACAGCCCGGTACTGCATCGCCCAGCCACCCACACACACACAGCACCTTCCTAAAGGGCGCAGCAGGCTTGCTGTGACGATGGAAGAACACAGGAAGAGACAGACATGGTGTATGACATAGATGTATTCTTGTTCCCTGTTTTCTGTCTGTGTTGGTGGGGGTAGCATTTTGGTTGTTAGACAGATATGATAGAGCTAAATCTGACAACACCATTTATTATAACACCACTTCTTCTCCCATTAATGTTACTACTGATGTACGGTACACACGCAAACTCAGTTACAACCGTGCGATTACTTTCAGTCGAAATTAAAATGACAAAATCAACTCAAATGATTAACATTGTGCAAAAATAAATGGGTTCATTCTCCCAACAAAGACGACGCATTCTCCTCCAACGTATGACTGGGTTCAATCAGCAAATTTACATGCGATGTAGGGATCAATGACTCATGTTTTGTGTGTTCATTGTTTCCCCACTCACAGAAACAGGCTTCACCCATTAAACCATTCGTGCTAGACCTAAATAACTCTTATTTGTGCACTGACTGCATTTTACCTTAAGAGCTTAATGTAAAATGACGAGTTACGGTAGCAAATTTGTCTCAGGAATTCCTCCGTGGTAGGGTGTAGTAAATAACGCACATAATATTGATAAAATACATGAAAGTTTGGAAAATCTGACCGCCGTCGTGGTTCAGCAGATTTTTCTCCAACCCTTCGGGCTATGCTTAACATGTTACTTCAGCACCAGATGGGTCTAGATTCACTGTTAGCAGCTCAGGGGGAGCCTCTGTCATGTATTAGGTGATCAATGCTGCACATTCATCCCAGACATTGAAGGTAACCTCACAGACACCATACATCAGCTAAAACAACTCGCCACTTGTCTTAGGGCTCAAGATGTCCCTCACACTGATTCTGGGTGGGACTGGGGCGCTGGATAATTGGGAGGGGTGGAAGGCTAGGATGGGGAAAATTGTGGTTCCAGTAATCTCTGTGATCTGTTTCTGTTTTGAAGTATTTGTTGTATTATCCCATTAATATGAAAAATGATTTCCTCTTTGTTCACTATTGAGAAAGTTCAGTATCAGGTCTTACAACTCAAAGATGATGGTCCTGAATTGTTTCATTTGCCCTCTTTCAATGAGGACGGTTGCAACTCGGACTCAGCTTCTGAATTTGAGTAGTTCCAGATTCATAAAACCATTTTTTATTCCCATTTCCTTCTTTTAGACTAGATGCAGTGGTAGCTTAAACTAAGAGGTTTAAATTCATCACAAAAACATTTTGGATATACAGATATGCATGTCTTTTTAGTAATTTTCAATTGTGTTGTGATTAGTATGTAATCAAAAGGGGGGAATGTAATGGGAAAATTACATTCAACCAATGATTTTCATATTAATTATTCATAATAGGATCTCCAAGGCCTCTCAGAGTATATGACTTCTGTATCTGTCATCTGTGTGTTTCTCCTTGATGGAGACAACTGGGTTTGTTATGACTCCACACCACTTCCTTAAAGAATAGATGACGTGGAGCCTGACAGAAACAGTTGCCTAGAGCAGTGTTTATCATAGCAGGTCCCAGGTCGAGACCATAGCCTATCCAAGAGACAAGATGTCCTTTTTCAGCTAAGATAGAATGACCGGTCAAGATACTTATACACGTGAGGTACAGATTCAGAAATACGTAATAGAACAAACTGTCTGCCTGAGGTCTGTTAATGGTTATGTTTGAGATTAAACTGTTTTTTCCAAACAAGGGTTTTTTTCTCCTCTGGGGGCACTGGATATAAGGAACTGTCATATGTTACGCGAGACACAGAACTGTTGTCACTTTGTAACTCTGATTCATTGTGAATGCTGTTGGAGTTATCTAAGGGGTCTGATCAAGGTTGTCTGGGCCAGCTGAACAAAGGTCCACCACAACACATTCAGGATGATGTCATATATTGTCCTGTAGGGTAAGGCTTAAAACACCAAGTCTGCCTTGACCACGGCAATGGAGTTGATCATCTGAGCTTCCAGATGGGTCATTGGACTGGGTCTGAACAGCGGCTACCTCCCATACACGCCTACATGGATGACTGGACCACCCTGACCTCAGCCATCGCATTACCAAGCATCTGCTGGAAAAGCTTTACACCAACATAACGTGGGAGAAGATGGAGTTAGACAGCAAATCATCTTCTAAGAGTCAGATAGTGGACTTCAGTTTTAAATACTAACCTTCCATCAGCAGGTTGTCCAACTTTAAAGTTCATAATATCAGACATAGACTGGTCACTCTTCATGGACACACAGCTGGGTCCAGGTCCAGGTCCAGGTCCAGGTCCAGGAGAGACTGGTTTCTGCTGCTGCATCCTGAAAAGCAGTTTAAAATGTAGAACCAATACTTCTCCCTGTTTTTCTGTCTGCTGTATTACATTAAGGTCTGTTTGAGAGAGTTTATATAAATCCATAATGTGTGATGTACTTGTTTGTTGTTCCCTTTCTACTCAACAGATTTATCCTTAGGTGCTAATAAAGAAACCTAACCTATATGTCAGTATATTAACTCTTTATAATATTCAAAGTGTCTGGTATATCCAAAGTTCTTACAGCTGCTTAAATATGCCCAATGACACGCATCAACATACTTTCCATTATATCTTTGATATATTTAGAATTGTTTTTTATCTTTGCAGCTAAAATGATAGTTTATCAGAATGCAGGAAATTAAGTCTTTGATGCTGAAAATGTCCCTGATGGAGGGTGCCCCCCTAAATATATATATATATTATATATATATATATATATGCCCCCCTCTCAAAAAAAGTCCCATATGTGGCATTCATTTATATATATATATAAATATATATATATATATATAAAATATATATATATATATATATATATATATATATATATGCAGTACAGTATACCCACTACAATACTTTAGACTACACCACTGGGAGAGTCAGATAATAAACTTCAGTTTTAAATACTAACCTTCCATCAGCAGGTCGTCCAACTTTAAAGTCAAAAATCAATCATAGACTGGTCACTCTTCATGGACACACAGCTGGGTCCAGGTCCAGGTCCAGGTCCATGTCCAGATCCAGGTTCAGGATCAGGTCCAGTGGTTTGAGGGGGAGGGACTCCCTCCTCTCTGTCCTCACACTGACTCATAGCAGAGTCCACACCTTCATCTGGAGAGGAAACACTGAGAGCAGCAGTCCAATCATTCATCAGCACATCATCACTCATTCATCCCTCACATCATTTCTCCTGGAAAAAAAGCCAAATATCAGCAGCTGTCCTCTGATTGGCTGCTTCTCTCTGAGTCATATCAGTGTCAGTTGAATCCTTTTGGCTCGTTGGACTGTTGCTCAGACTAAAGAAGCAGTTAGAAAACATGATGAACTCTGGGAACTACTGAGGCCTTTTCTCATCACATAATCCCATTTCATTCACTCAACACAGAGAACTGATCAACACATGGATCAATAGTGGTTTGTTATTGGACAGAGAAGATGCTGCTGGTTCTCATTGGTCAGTGGTGAGGACCAATCAGAGCAGAGGAAGCTGCCACCAGCTGCTCTACTTCTATCAGTCCACTAGATGGCCTCATGGAGCTGTTTGGAGGATTTTACTGCTTCATGGAAATCAGAGCTGGAGGTCACCAAGGGGGTAAGCGAGCATTCAGAAAGCGTACCTCCTATGGGGAGATTCTGAGGCCAACAAGCACTCACCTTCCATTAGCATCCCATTGACTCCCATTCATTTTGGTGTCACTTAGACAGCAAATAACTTTACACCTGAAGCCTTTAAAGACTCTTTTTTGCCATTGTCTATTTCTAAAGAAACACAACAATGTATAAAAGGCTCCATTACCTTGTATCTCACATTATTGCACCGTAGCAGACGTTTTTGTAAAAATGTATCTACTGAAAATTACCGTATAATCAGGAGAAGCTTGCAGGCAATCGGGGGGACGTGGAGGCATACAGTTAAGGGAGAAGGCCGTAGAGAGTCCATGAAAAGCATCAGAACAAAATCTTTCAGCAATGTTTTGCTCCGGCTCCGACGCTCATGGACAACTCCTACTCACGCTCTCCGTCTCTGCTGATTGGGAATGATTGAGATTTCTATTGCACAGCTACCAGAAGACTTACAGCTTTCAAACAGGTGGCTCACATCACATCTACGTCTTCAAGCCCAGTTGGAGGCTGAGCAGCCATCACATGAAAAGCTTCTAATGGACTTCACTGGTCTCTGTGTCTGTGTCCATGTCTTTCACTGTCTATGGAGGTTACCTTGTATGGCGGCCATCTTTTATCTTAACGTGGATGAATTAAAAGAATAAAATCAAACGAAACGGGGCCTCAGAAACCAGCAGGAGGGGGTCGGGTTAGCTTCGTTGGTAGAGTTCCTCTGATGGTTGAGACATCATGGCTGCTAATCTAAATCCTTACAGAGAACATTAACGGGACTTTCACTTCTGGAATCACACTGTTGACACGTGAACTAACCGCAGACAGTTGCCTCATGCTGGGGTTCCCAAACCTTTTCACATGAAGGACCCTTAGACTAACATCAGTTAGACCCTGACTGAGAGGATTTTAGCTTTTAGGTGTTAAATTACAGAACGGGTATGAAACCCATAACCATAATAGTCATACATTCGGTCTTTGTCTTACTTATGGATAGAGTTATAGTCATAAATTAATTATTACCACTGAGAATGTCACAGAAACACTTTTTTAAATAAAACAGGAAACACTGATATATGATCATTTTAGTTATTAATCAACGTTGCTGGACGCCTGTCTGCAGTTAGTTCTGTTCCACTTCCACTCCGGTATGACTCTTCTTATTTTTACTATGAAGGCTTGGTGAAACGACGCCCCACTACAACTAAATGACATGTAGTTAAAGACCAACGATGACATGTACTGTAATGTGAGAGAAAAGGAGAGAAGCAGTACTTACAGTTAACAGCCGTCTCTCGTTGCTTTAAGGTGTGTTGTGTTTCCCTCTGAGATCCAAATGGAGGTTTGATTCTCAGTTCCCTCTTTCCATCTGGGGCGCGCCCACTAACACATGATTAAAGCAGAAGGAGCCTCGGAGACCTCAGACCTCTGCCAAGCCGGGACCTGTTTCACAATATTAACCCACTGGAGGGGAAGTTCACATGACTTCCCCAGTGGGGGACACTGTTTTATTATTCCCACACCACCTGAATGCAGCACAAATGCTCTCTCATCTCCCATTGTTATTGAAAGTAAAGAACTGCTCCCCGTTATTTGGGTCCTCTCCAACATGTAATGGCTTCTCTCTCGGCCCCGGCTCCACCTTCCAATCAAACACCTTTAAAGTGCTCATATTCTGCTCATGTTCAGGTTCATAATTGTATTTAGAGGTTATATCAGATTAGGTTACCATGGTTTAATATTCAGAAAACACCATATTATTTGTTGTACTGCACATTGCTGCAGCTCCTCTTTTCACCCTGTGTGTTGAGCTCTCTGTTTTAGGGACAGAGTGAGACATCTCACTTCTCTTCCATGTTGGGAGTCACACATGCTCAGTACCTAGGTAAGGACAACTAGCCAGTCAGAAGCAGAGTATGAGGGCCCTGACAGTACCTAGGTAAGGACTACTAGCCAGTCAGGAGCAGAGTATGAGGGCCCTGACAGTACCTAGGTAAGGACTACTAGCCTCAGGCAAGTATGACTACTAGCCAGTCAGAAGCAGCAGAGTATGAGGGCCCTGACAGTACCTAGGTAAGGACTACTAGCCAGTCAGAAGCAGAGTATGAGGGCCCTGACAGTACCTAGGTAAGGACTACTAGCCAGTCAGAAGCAGAGTATGAGGGCCCTGACAGTACCTAGGTAAGGACTACTAGCCAGTCAGAAGCAGAGTATGAGGGTCCTGACAGTACCTGTAAGGACTACTAGCCAGTCAGAAGCAGAGTATGAGGGTCCTGACAGTACCTAGGTAAGGACTACTAGCCAGTCAGGAGCAGAGTATGAGGGTCCTGACAGTACCTAGGTAAGGACTACTAGCCAGTCAGAAGCAGAGTATGAGGGTCCCCTGACAGTACCTAGGTAAGGACTACTAGCCAGTCAGGAGCAGAGTATGAGGGTCCTGACAGTACCTAGGTAAGGACTACTAGCCAGTCAGAAGCAGAGTATGAGGGTCCTGACAGTACCTAGGTAAGGACTACTAGCCAGTCAGAAGCAGAGTATGAGGGTCCTGACAGTACCTAGGTAAGGACTACTAGCCAGTCAGAAGCAGAGTATGAGGCCCTGACAGTACCTAGGTAAGGACTACTAGCCAGTCAGGAGCAGAGTATGAGGGCCCTGACAGTACCTAGGTAAGGACTACTAGCCAGTCAGAAGCAGAGTATGAGGGCCCTGACAGTACCTAGGTAAGGACTACTAGCCAGTCAGGAGCAGAGTATGAGGGTCCTGACAGTACCTAGGTAAGGACTACTAGCCAGTCAGAAGCAGAGTATGAGGGCCCTGACAGTACCTAGGTAAGGACTACTAGCCAGTCAGAAGCAGAGTATGAGGGTCCTGACAGTACCTAGGTAAGGACTACTAGCCAGTCAGAAGCAGAGTATGAGGGCCCTGACAGTACCTAGGTAAGGACTACTAGCCAGTCAGAAGCAGAGTATGAGGGCCCTGACAGTACCTAGGTAAGGACTACTAGCCAGTCAGAAGCAGAGTATGAGGGTGTCTTCTCTTGTCTTAGTTACCATGGTTTCATGAGTTTGTATTATTCTCAGAATAACATTCAACACAGCAACAACAGATATTACAGAGCACCCCCCCCCCATCATATGCAATAATAAAATGAATAAAATCATCTTTCACTTCTTACTCACTGGTTCCCTTTTTCTGTCAGTTTTATTTCAGAATCCACCAGTCAGGTAAATATTTACTGTATTTAAATTTTCCTATTTTATCTTTGAAATGCTCCTTTAGTTCCCTTTAATTAGTCACACGCTTTTTCATTAAGATGTTTTTTATTTTGTCCTTTTATAGTTTTATAGATCCTGTTTTATAGAGAATCTAATTCAACAGGCACTTATTTTTACTTTCCCCACTTTTAAATGAATGAAAGTAGAGATTTGTTCTTTCCACAGAGTAACACTCAACCTTCTGCTTGTTTCCAACTTAATTCCCTTCTTAAGGAGCCGAGCTTCTACCGTTTTCAGGCCCACACTCAGAAGTAGTGAATGTTTTCTTTTCAACCAGAACTTTCTGCTAACCCCCCCCCCCATTATCCAGTTACTACAGAATAGGCGTCAATGAAGGCTTTTTCTGTTTAAAACCACTTTACTTGAGCTCGCTCGCTCCCAATTCAACAAATCAAATATTCATCCAATGAGTTATTTAAAGTCCCGATCGTTTTTCGTTCATTTTTTTTTATTTCACACGTCATCATTGTATATTCAAACACTATTTCATGGGGTACAGTGATCATATACAGGACGCATGAAATGGGGAACCCCAAATAAGCAACTAAAAGCTTTTCAGAGGGGGCCCGGAGACAATAAACAAACAACAATTAACATACCAACCAAAAACTCAATTTAACATGGACAAAATAAAACATTTACAAAAACTAAACCCAAACAAACAAAAACAACAAATAAACGATCCCAGCACAAATTGTAACACTTACAAAATTATCAACAATACTAAGAAAGCAATTTTTCCTTGAGATGTTTCTTGAAGATGGAGACAGAATGCGACGATTTTAAGTTTTCCTCGAGCTCGTTCCAAATCTGCGGTTCCCTACAAACTATACTCAGGCTCGTACATTTTAACCGACGTTTCTTACCAATAATTCTGTGTTTTCCCCTTGTGTCGTAAGTGTACAGGGGGCGACTGATTGGAACAAGGTCACACAACCGGTCGTTTAACCTGTGAGCAACCTGGAACATCAGGCAGGCATTCTGATATACATTGTGTTCAGTAAGCCTCAATAAACCAAGACGATGAAATAAAGGACGAGTGGGGGTGTTAGGCTCAGACCACATTAATGCCCGTATTACTTTTTTCTGTAAAATCTGTAGTTTTCCCAAATGGCTAGGAAAAGTGTTACACCATATAGTATTACAATAGATTAAATGCGGTTCAAATAGGGTTTTATATAAGGTGAGCAGTGCAAAGTGTGCAAGTAAATACCTTAATTTAAAAAATAGTCCAACATATTTAGATAATTTTTTAGTTAGATGATCAATATGGCATTTGAAATTTAAATATTCATCAATATAAACTCCAAGGAATTTAGTGGCATTTACTCTTTCAATAATTTGTTCATTTATTTTAAGACAAACATGCTTCTTTACTATTTGATTTTTCTTGGGATGAAACACAATGTAGTTAGTCTTTTTAATGTTAAGAGATAGTTTATTACACCAAAACCAAATTTCTACATTTCTTAACTCTTTATTTTTATTTCTTAAAGTCCAATTGGACTCTTATGTGACATGAATAGATTTGTGTCGTCGGCAAATAAAACTTTGTGTAAGACCATAGTGGAATTTTCAAAGTCATTAACATATAGTAAAAACAGAAGAGGGCCCAAAATGGATCCCTGAGGGACTCCAAATTTGATGGGCTTTCTTATTGAAGTTTGTTCCTTAATATTTACAAATTGCTGTCTGCCAAATAAATAACTTTTGAACCAGCTAAGTGCTAGTCCTCTGATTCCATAATGGTGTAATTTATTCAATAAGATGTCAAAATCAATAGTATCAAATGCCTTGGATAAATCTAAAAAATACCAATACCATAGTCACCTTTGTCAATGGCTTCATTGATCTTTTCAATCAGATCTAGTACTGCCATACATGTGGTACTTCTTTTCCTAAAGACATATTGGGAAGAAACAATAATATTTAGCTTATCAAGATATCCATTTAACCTCTTGTACACTACTCTCTCTAAAACCTTAGAGATTGTAGGCAAAATAGATATGGGACGATAATTACTCAAATCATTTTATCCCCAGATTTAAAAACTGGTATGATTTTTGAAATTTTTGCCCTTTTGGTACAATTCCGGTGAGCAACGAAAGGTTTATACAATAAGTAAGAGGCTCAATAATATCAATTGCAATGGCTTTCAGAATTATGCTACAGATTTCATCCTCACCTGCAGTGTACGAACTTCGTAAGTCTGTGATGATTTTATAGACTTCGTTGCAGTCAGTTGGCTTCATAAAGAAAGAGTTGATGTAGTTGCCTTGCAAATAATGATTTGGAGAGATACCCTGAGGTTGGTTTATGTTGATAGAGAGTTTTCCCCCAAGGGAGACAAAGTAATTATTAAAGTTGTTTGCTAGATCAATGTCACTAGTGGAATTATTAACAATATTTGGGAGTACAGTGCTGTTTTTGCTCTTGTTAAGTACTTCATTTAGCACTTTCCAAGACTTCTTGGAATCACCCTTGGATGCTTGAATGAGGTATGCATAATGGTTACTTTTACTTTTCCTTATTATATGTGAGTTTATTCCTATAATTACTGTAAATTTTCTTATTCCTGGCACTTGGTTTTTTTAAGAAGTGTTTGTAAAGTTTGTTTTTATGTGTGATAGATTTTAAGATACCCTTTGTGAGCCAGGAGTTGTGACCGATTGCATCATAATTTACGGTCTTCTCAGGGATGGTTCGATGAATAGAATTTGTTATTTCATTTAATAGGTAGTCATATGCAGTGTCTGGATCATTACAGTCATAAATTACTTCCCAAGTTTTTGCCTGTAAGCTACCCCTCAGTTGTTCAAGAGTTCTCTCGTTTAGGACTTTAGTTCTAATGTTTTGCTTCTGTAATGTAATCTTACTGGCAGGTTCTAGAAATAATACAATTGGAAAATGATCAGTAATATCTGATAACACAATACCAGATTCAAGCCTAGCGTTTCGAATGTTAGTAATGATATTGTCAATAGCTGACCTAGTGGTGTGAGTCACTCTGGTAAAATGATTTATGGTACAAAAAAGGAAGAAGAGTGTAGAGTATTAATGAAATCATTTTGATAACATCTTCTCTGAGAACATCAATATTAAAGTCCCCTAGCAGGAAACAATCTTTGTTTTTCCTGTTTATGGAGAATAAAATGTCTTCCAGTTTAATTTTAAAAGTATCAAAGTCAGAGTCAGGGGGGCGATAAATTTCTCCTACTATAAGTTGTTTAGCATTTGTGAGATTTATCTCAATAAAAAGTGAATCACATTGATTATCATCTATTACAATATCATCACAAACACTTATATGATGTCTAGAGTGCACATATAAACAGACACCACCACCAGGGCGGCCAAGCCTGTTTTTGGTAACTAGCTTGTAATCATTAAGGTTAAGGATATCAGTAAAGGTCCTATCATTAATCCAGGTTTCACTGCAACCAATGACATCAAAGCTACAGTCAGAGTTTAAGAGTAAGGTAGCTAATTCTTCATGATGTTTCCACAAGCTTCTAATATTAAGATGCATAAATGAGTAGTTATTTGCATAATTGAAGCTTTTTAATTGATCAAGAATGTAGTATTTACAATTTAAATTCTTATCTATATCAGTACAGAAATTAACATCCTCTCCATCATAATTTAAATCATCGAACCCCATATTGGATAATACTAAGTTTAAGTTGATTTACCAAAAGGTTTGCTGGGATCATATAAAAGTAACATATGCACATAAAAATCATCTTTACATCCACAAACGCTTACACGGATAACGTTAATCCACGTCTATTTCCAACAGAAAAATTTGATTGAAGAAAAAAGCTAGCTCCCAATTATATTTTTAGCTCTCTACCCACCATAGATAGTAGAAATACTCTCCCCTTTTCCAGTGAAATAAGTTGAATGTATTAAAGAAAAAATACCCAAAAACGTAAGATAGGGAGAGAGTGAATCACGTGATCTTAGGAAATACAATGCCCCAGTAGTAGGCCACCAAAGTTTTTAGGATATTGAAAAATAACTATTTAATAGAACTCAAGACAACTGTCTTAATAATCAGTTTCATAAAATCCATACGGATGTACTTCAAAAGAATGCTCACGCACATCGGGGCTGCAGAAAGGATAAGGAGATAGAAAAGGCTAACCGAGGCTATCTGTAGTCCAGGTTTGTCCGTTAGCCAGACAGGTGCAATCATGCTCTAATGTCTGGTCAGTAAAGTTAGTCTAACGAATAGACGCTAGATATTCTTTTGCTTCCATAACCGATGCAAGGCTTTTCCTACCTCCCTCCTTCAGCTTAATGGTGAGGCTGGCAGGGAACAGCAGGGCTGGCTTAAGTTCTAGTTTATATAGCTCAGCCATTACCTCACGGTACTGTTGTCGTTGTTCCAGAACCTCCGGAGCATAGTCCTCGTAGATATAAATCAAGTTGTCCCGGTATTTCAACTTTCCTCTCATCAACCGTAGCTTCCATGGATTAGTTTATCCTTGACCTGGTATTTATGAAGGCAGATAATGACCGGTCTCGGCCGCTGGCCCGGCTGTGGTTTCTTAGTAAGGGTCCGGTGAGCTCAGTCGCACTCCGGCGGAGAGTCCAGAATCTTGTCGCGAAGACCTCAAACAGCATCATTGAGAAGAACGTAGTTGGATTATATCCCTCAATTGACTCCGGTAATCCAAGCACTCTGATATTTTTGCTCCGGCTACGGGATTCCAAATCAGTGACTTTAGCAACTAGTTTAGCATTGCTATCAGTTAGCTTGGCACATGCTATTTCCAAAGCTAGCAGGCGTTCGTCCTGCAGGTTAGCATTTGACTCGAGCTCCCCAATCTTCACAACATGTTCAGATACCGTGGTTTGTATGCGATCAAGCCTTTTCCCAAGTTTCGCCATAGTGGCGTTGAAGTCAGCAGAGAGGGCTTTCCGATTTTCCTCTAATAATGTGGCTATAGATGCCAGTGTCAATACCTCTCCTCCATCGTCAGGGCTTGCAGCTCCTTGGTCTGATCTACTTTTTGTAACTTTCGGAGGCATGGTTTGCAAGATCAAGCGGTTTCTTCTGTTTGAGATAAGTTACAATAGAAGTAGAAATCCTTTGTTGAGAGTGGTACTACTTTCTATGGCTTAATGTGGAAGCATAGCTCATCGTGGTTAGCGTGGCCGTGCAACTACGTCAGCTACGTCATCATCCCCTCCTCCTCCATCAAATTCCAAACAAACCAGATGACCACAGCTGGAACCGCCTTCTACAAGCTCCCAATGTCAACCCAGTCTTATTTACAATCAACTTATCTTATTTCATGCTACCAATCCCAAAACACACACATTCCACCACCACAACTAATTATTTACATCAGGCTTCTGTCCAATGTCCTAAGAGGAACTTTTCCCCCAATGTGACTATAGGCTATCAAATGATTTCCTATATTTCTAGACTACGGCCAGGAGAAAAGACTGAGGGGTCTTTCCATGGGACTCCCTTCCCCCGTGGCAGCAGAGTGAGTTTACCAGGCCCTACTCCCTCCCAGTTGGTACCCTGGCTTAAAAAGTCTTAGTTTCTCCTCCGTCCCCCCAGAGACTAAAACTCTGTCCCGTCCCTTATCGGTCTTTTTATTTAAAATTCATCAGGATTCTAAACCTGGTCCACTTCTTCATCAACTCTTTCTCCTGTAACCTGGTCGACTCTTTCAAGATCTCTTTCCATCTTAAATGTATCGGGTTAAAACTCGGTCGACTCTTTCACATCTCATAAACAACATTTATACAAGTTTACTCCGTCGACTCTTTCACCAACTAATGACTTTAAGATTTAACAGGTTTAACCGGCCGTCTCAAATGGACTTCTAAATCAGGGCACGCCACTCAAACGCTAGATCCCGGGTCTCCGGTCCCGGTCGGCCTAGGACCCTCTTTCAGGCTTTTAAGCTCCACACATACAGGACCAGCATATGCAATCATACAGACCATCTCACAGAACTGCTCTGACTCATCACCTTCAACACTGCACATTGGGGATTCAATTATGAAGTAATGAAGACTAAATTCTGATGAACAACACACAACAGTGATGCTAAAGCTGACAACCAATCCAGTTTCTTGTGTTCTTCCAGTTATATTACAGTTTAGGTTTTACTACTGGCTCTAACATGAAATTAGCCAAATCCCAGGAACATGGTTAATGAAATGAGGAAAAAACACAAAGTGGAGACATCACATAGACACATACTGTCCATCATATGTCGCTCAATCTAGCTAAACAATAAAGAAAAACTATTTGTTAATTAACATCAAGCTAAGCTATATGCTAGCTCCATATGCTAAGTTATGTTCCTCATCTTCCTCACCCTCGTAGTTGAGGACATAACTTCATACGATCCCCTTCAAAGGTTTCTCCCGTTTCCTGATGGGTGCAGGTGAACGTCTGTCCACCATTCTGTGCATATTGTTGACATAATAATAAATCAATGGACAGAAAGGGGAAATAAACCATGTTACAGAGCAGCCGCCCACAGCAGACGTTCTAACATTTGTTTAACGCACCCTCAACGCGGGGTCATTTCATTGGTCAACACTACAGCTGGCATCCTATTTAAAAGAAAGGCTCCAAGGCACTCTTCTTGGGAAACAATTAAAAAGCCTTTATTGCAATGGCTATTTCATATCAAAATCTTACATTACAAATAGAACTGGGTAGCAACCCACGCGTATCGGCACAAAATGGCTCCTTTGGTGACATCATGACTCCAAACGTCTGATGATTGGAAACACCTGAGAACACAGCCAGGGAGCTCCAAGGTGACGAATGCAACGTCTACTCACCAGATGGCTCTACAACATATATATGTCAAGTTATGGAGTTCACACCCCGGCTCTTTGGACAAACATGAAAAAGGTTTATATGTTAGCTGGCAAACACTATCTGTGGCAAGGAGATGTTTCCCATTTCCTGTACTTATTTTTACACTGTGGTATTAGTAGTTACAGTGAACGATCAACACAGTTTATACATCTCGGAGGTGATCATTGCAACATTACTAAAGAAGACAAATGTGAACCAAAGTGAATCCTCGTCCTCCATCAACATTTAAACCACAGAGTTGGAGGTTGTCTCCTCCTGCAGAGGACACAGAGACACTGAGGAACCAGCTGACCAGACCCAAACCCAGGATAGAGAGGCTGAGTGAATGTGGTGTAGAAGGTGTGGAGGTGGATCAGTGAGTCAGAGGAGACTGTGTAGAAGGACAGAGAGCCAGCAGGACAGTCCACATACACTGCTACTCTGTTAGAGACAGAGGAGGACGGGAGGACTGTTCTTCTGTTATTGTGCCAGACAGAGTAACCTTCATCATCAGAGCAGATCAGACTCCAGGACTGATCATTATATCCAAACAAACAGTCATCACTAGCCTCCTTTCCTTCTGATTCCTCTGTAACTCACTGATATATGAACCTCTCCTCTCCTCTGGACCTCCCAGTAACAGCGACCAGTCAGACCATCTCTACACAGCAGCTGAGGACAGGACTCAAACCTCTCTGGATGATCAGGATATGACTGATCCTCCTCCACACGGGTCACCTTCCTGTTGTTGTCAGACAGTTTGAGTCTTCTGTTTACTGTGTTTGTGTCCAGTTCCAGTTCACAGACATCTGATGGAGAGAACAAGACACAATACAGCTGCAGGTTATCATCTGATGATTTATTAACAACTTTACTGACAATTACTGAAAGAAAATCATTAAAATATTCATTTCTTGTTGAGCTGTGAATGATGTTTAACAAACTTTAACTTCAACAATCCAGTTATTGAACATGAGAGTCAGCATGTCAGGAATATTCTGCTTTATTTCCTCATGGGGAATAAAAGAAAGAGAGAGAGAGAGAGAGAGAGAGAGGGGAGAGAGAGAGGGAGAGAGAGAGAGGGGGAGGGAGGGAGAGGGAGAGAGAGGGAAGAGAGGGAGAGAGAGAGTCCTAAGAGAGACAGAGAGGGGAGGGAGAGAGAGAGAGAGAGGGGGAGAGTGGAGAGAGAGAGGGAGAGGGAGAGAGAGAAAAGAAGAGAGGGGGAGAGAGAGAGAGAGAGAGGGGAGAGAGAGAGAGAAGAGGAAGAGAGGGAGAGAGAGAGAGAGAGAGAGTCTCAGAGAGAGGAGAAGAGAGAGGGAAAGATTTGAAGAGAACTTTTCAGAGGTGGAGATTGAGGGAAAGGGGAGAGAGGACTGGATCTATTTGGCAACAATGGGAGGACATATATATATATTATTAGTATTAGGTATGCAGGATATTATTTATAGGTAGGTTATAGGTATATAGGTATTAGGCTGTAGGAAGAATACAGAGTAGAAAGAGATCAATGATGCAGTCAACGGTGTTGCCATATGTAATGGGAAAATTACATAGACAATGATTTGGGGGAATTGTTCATCTCTTAAGGGACTTTTTTTTCATTACAAGTATTTAATCCTTTTAATGCTCCTCTGAAAAGTCTGAAAAATACATGTTGGAGACAGTGGGCAGTCTGATGAGCATTTCTCCCTCCCAAGTTGGAGGGAGCCTAAATACAGATCTTCTGGAAAATACTGCTGATTTCTGGGGTCCATTCATGTTAGGGGCCACCCCCACCAAAGAGCTGACATTTAGCACAAAGTTCAGACCTTGGAACATCAAATCTCAAAGTGAACTGAGTGTGAATGAACATCAGAGGGTTGGTATCCAAAAATAAAATTGCAGGGCCAGATGGAGAAAACCAGGTTGGAAGAAGCAGAACTTTTAAAGGAGCCATTGTAAGTTTATATTTCATCTTCAATCGAAAAGATTTGAAAAACTCAAAGAAAGATGGCTTCAATTGGGAAAAATGAAAATAAAATACAACATAAACACTGTATATCCCTGTTGTAGACAGACAGGTAGAGAGTCAGACAGGTATAGCTCCTCTGTATCAATCCTTGAACAGAGAAATCGATTGGCTGATTATCTCTGCAGAAAACAAAAAATCCAAAAATACCTACAAACTTTTAACAAAATCCAGTTTGCAGCCTGAGTCTTTATTTGAAGTTGGAACAAGGTCTCTTCTGCCACTCAAATCAAACTGCCTCCAGTATATTAAAACGACAGTTTATTTCATTGGACACATCCCAAATATAAAGACTAATAGTAATATACCAAATATTTCCAAAATCTGAAACCTAAAGCAGCTTGACTAGCTATACTCCTGAGGAAATACAGGCTTGGGGGGTCTGTAACCCCCCCCAAGATGGAAGATAAAACCCTTGGCATGGCTAAGCTACAGATCTTCTCTAAAATACTCTGGTTCTGGACACAACTTCAAATCTGATGCCTGCGCGCCATAGAAGCATCAATTGAGGAGCGTCAATTAACGCTGTTAGTGTGTTCGGGCCTTAACCCCCCACCAAAGAGCTGACATTTAGCACAAAGTTCAGACCTAGAACATCAAATCTCAAAGTGAACTGAGTGTGAATGAACATCAGAGGGTTGTGGGTCCACCAACTGGCTTTAAGCTGGTTTTCATTGACCAGGGCCAGATGTGAAAAACTCTAGCTGGCTCTCAAACTTTAAACACACTCACACTTCCTCAGACCAGGTCTCAGTCTCTGTGGTCCACCATGGTCCGTCCTGCAGGAAGAAACAAAGTCAGAATCAACTTCATACACCTTCACTCACTGTGTGAGGCCTTACACCCCCACCCAAACTCACACTATGAATAACAAAAATATGTAATATCCACGTTCGTCTATACAGCACAATATGTATTACTTTTATTCTGGAGATATAACGGGGACTTGTCCCTCTATGGGATGACCAAATCACTTAAGCCTACTTGACCATAAACACAAAAGTCAGTCTAATCAATTAATAACCAGTACTTATTTATCAACAAATATGTTTTGACAATTCAAAATATAAAAGGGTCTCAAATATGTATTTCCCTGTAGATTAATTCTCTTTTTATTGTTTCTCTCCCTTGTTTGGGTTGTACATGTGGCACTTATTCTTGTTCCTTAAGCTATCACTGGGTCTAGTGTTTAGGCTGCACACCCAAAATTTAGAAAATTATTTTATGTTATTATTTAAACCTAACAACATTTTCCATTAAACTCTTGTTTGAACCAGCGATTCTTGTTCATCACTTAAGAGACGGAGAAAAAATTTTAAAAGCTCAACAGAAACATGAACCAGCCAGAGTTCATCAGTTAGAGACAGAGGGACAGTGTTGTCCATCTGTCCATACCTGAGAGTGTCCAGTCTCCAGTGTGGATCCTTAAGTCCAGCTGACAGCAGCTTCACTCCTGAGTCTCCTGGATGATTGTAGCTCAGGTCCAGCACTCTCAGATGGGAGGGGTTGGAGCTCAGAGCTGAGACCAGAGAAGTACAGCCTTCCTCTGAGACCAGACACCCTGACAGACTACACACACACACACACACACACACACACACACACACACACACACACACACAGTAAGTCCTGCATAGTCTATTCAACATAGTTGGGATAACCCTCATATTGAACTGAATATAATTACAAGTGAGGTAAAGATTCAAAATAATCAATATTGTGTAATTTACCAAAACAGCATATTCAAGTCAAGTTTGCGTGCCGTGAACCAAGACATACTGTTGACAAGCTGCTGAGTCAGCTAACCCTTTCTGTACAATATTGTTACCACATTTAATGCTTCATGATAAAAAGTGTTAAATTTGCATTGTTAAACAGCAGTACACTAACCTGAGAGTTTCCAGTCTGCAGTGTGGACTCTTCAGTCCAGTTGACACCAGCTCCACTCCTGAATCCTGCAGGTCATTGTTACTCAGGTCCAGCTCTCTCAGACTAGAGGACTGGGAGCTGAGAACTGAAGACAGAGCTTCACAGCTTCTCTCTGACAGGTTACAGCCACTCAGTCTTAAAACAATCAGATGATAAGTCTATTCAATGATTAATATGAAAAAACAAAACATCAGAGGGTCATCATTTTCAAATAGTGGAATACTAACCTGAGACTCTAACGAGTATTCTCACAGGTAGACACATTAATATGCAAATAACCGTACACTAACCTGAGAGTTCCCAGTGTACAGTTCGGACTGTTTAGTCCAGGAGACACCAGCTCCACTCCTGAATCCTGCAGGTCATTGTTACTCAGGTCCAGCTCTCTCAGACTAGAGGACTGGGAGCTGAGAACTGAGGACAGAGCTTCACAGCTTCTCTCTGACAGGTTACAGCCACTCAGTCTGAAAATAATATTCCGCCAGTCCATTTAATTATTAAAAAAATAAGAAAAAGAAACAATAAGTGGTCATCATTTTCAAATAACAGTACACTAACTTGAGAGTTCCCAGTCTGCAGTGTGGACTCTTCAGTCCAGGAGACACCAGCTCCACTCCTGAATCCTGCAGGTCATTGTTACTCAGGTCCAGCTCTCTCAGACTAGAGGACTGGGAGCTGAGAACTGAGGACAGAGCTTCACAGCTTCTCTCTGACAGGTTACAGCCACTCAGTCTGAAGATAGAAAAGAAAAATATGAGAAAACAATTACAGCTAATCTTTTTCTGAATGAAGAAAACTCCATTTAATCTTGTTTGTTGTGTGTGCACGTACAGAGCTTTTTTGGAGGCTTTGACCACTGGCAGCAGCCTCAGAAGAGCCTCCTCTGAAGCAGAGTATTTCTTCAGGTCAAACACGTCCAGATCGTCTTCTGATGACAGTAAGATGAAGACCAGAGCTGACCACTGAGCAGGAGACAGTTTATCTGTGGAGAGACTTCCTGAACTCAGGGACTGTTGGATCTGCTCCACTAGAGAACGATCATTCAGTTCATTCAGACAGTGGAACAGATTGATGCTTCTCTCTGCAGACAGATTCTCACTGATCTTCTTCTTGATGTACTCCACTGTTTTCTGATTGGTCTTTGAGCTACTTCCTGTCTGTGTCATCAGACCTCGTAGGAGACTCTGATTGGTCTGCAGTGAAAGACCCAGGAGGAAGCGGAGGAACAAGTCCAGGTGTCCATTTGGACTCTGTAAGGCCTTGTCCACAGCACTCTGGTAGAACTTTGTTGATGATGTTTTTTGTTCTTCTGCCAGCAGGTTGACTCCAGAGTTGATGAAGGTCAGATGGACATGAAGAGCAGCCAGAAACTCCTGAACACTCAGATGGACAAAGCAGAATACCTTGTCCTGGTACAGTCCTCTCTCCTCTTTAAAGATCTGTGTAAACACTCCTGAGACCACTGAGGCTGCTCTGATATCGATACCACACTCTGTCAGGTCTGATTCATAGAAGATCAGGTTGCCTTTCTGTAGCTGCTCAAAAGCCAGTTTTCCCAGAGACTCGATCATCTTCCTGCTCTCTGGACTCCAGTGTGGATCTGTCTCAGCTCCTCCATCATACTTGACGTTCTTCACTTTGGACTGAACCACCAGGAAGTGGATGTACATCTCAGTCAGGGTCTTGGGCAGCTCTCCTCCCTCTCTGGTCTTCAACACGTCCTCCAGAACTGTAGCAGTGATCCAGCAGAAGACTGGGATGTGGCACATGATGTGGAGGCTTTGTGATCTCTTGATGTGGGAGATGATTCGGCTGGCCTGCTCCTCATCTCTGAATCTCTTCCTGAAGTACTCCTCCTTCTGGGCGTCAGTGAACCCTCTGACCTCTGTCACCATGTCAACACACCCAGGAGGGATCTGATTGGCTGCTGCAGGTCGTGTGGTTATCCAGAGGCGAGCAGAGGGAAGCAGTTTCCCCCTGATGAGGTTTGTCAGCAGCACACCCACTGAGGTGGACTCTGTAACATCAGTCAGGATCTCAGTGTTGAGGAAGTCCAGAGGAAGTCGACACTCATCCAGACCATCAAAGATGAACACGACCTCTTCTTCAAAACCAGCAGATTCCTGCTTCTTTGGTTTCACTAAAAAGTAATCAACAAGTTCCACCAAGCTGAACTTTCTCTCTTTCAGCACATTCAGCTCTCTGAAGGTGAATGGGAATGTGAACTGGATGTCCTGGTTGGCTTTGCCTTCAGCCCAGTCCAGAGTGAACTTCTGTGTTAAGACTGTTTCCCGATGCCAGCCACTCCCTTTGTCATCACTGTTCTGATTGGTTCATCTCTTCCAGGTGGGGTTTTAAAGATGTCTTCTTGTCTGATTGTTGTTTCTGGTCTGTCTGGTTTCCTGGATGCTGTTTCAATCTGTCTGACCTCATGTTCATCATTGACCTCTGCAGCCCCTCCCTCCATGAGGTAGATCTCTGTGAACATCTGATTCAGAAGGGTTGGGTTTCCTGCTTTAGCAATCCCCTCAAACATACACTGGAACGTCTTCTGCTGGTTAGATTTGAGTTTACGCTTACAAACTCCACAATAACTTCCTGAATGAACACACAACAAAGAAGATCATTAAGACAAAGAACATGATTCAACATTTCCTGAGAGAATGAGTACATGAATATATTTAGTTAAATATTTTGATACAAATATCCCGTTCATCCAGCATGTTAACTCTTTAGAGAAATCCTCTTACTGCTCTGCAGACGGTCAGCCAGCTCCTCCTGCTTCATTCTCCTCAGGAAGTGCAGTGTGATCTTCAGAAATGCCTCTCTGCTGCTCCTCCTCTGCTCTTCATCCTCACCGTCCGACACCTCCTCATCCTTTCTCTGACCCTCTAAGCATTCTGGGTAATCTGGACTCAGAACCTTCTGGATCTTCTTCAGCTCGTTCTTCACAAAAGTGACGATGTCGTCCTCCAGCAGCTGGAACAGAAGATTATATGAATGACCAAATCAAAGTGAAATCATGGAAGCACACATCAGATCCATGTTGGACAGAATAGATGTAAAAGTAGTTGTTGTCCATGTACAGACCATAAAGATGGAGTCCAGGTGGGTTTGATGCTGCTGGGCAGACTGACCACTGGGACCCTCTGAGCTCTCCTGGTCCACTCTGTGGAGGAATCAGGAAGAATTAGCTCACATCATGTCTGTCCACACAGAGACACACACAAGGTAAAGGTCCATAAAGTGATGTTTGGATGTTAACAGTGAATCAGAGGACTCCCTGTAGTGGTCCACCTTTACTAGTCCTGCTGGGTATCAGTTTGAAATCCTCACCTTTGATCAACAGAGTGGCGTCCATCTTTGAAGCATAAAGGTTCATACATAGACCGGTCACTCTTCATGGACACACAGCTGGGTTCAGGTTCTTCCAGATTCCTCCTGATAGAAACACAAGATAAATTCTGCACTGCACCCACAACACACTGAGACCAAACCTGTCAGTGGTGTAATACACCTACTGTACAGTATAGTTGTATCCAGGAAGTTCTTGTTAACATTGTATACGATCAATAATCAGTATTTGATTCAGTGCAGTGTGCAGCACAGGCTTGCTGTGGGGTGACCATAGTGGTGGAATCAGGGGCGCCGTATAGGCTGGAAAAGTTAGGACAGTTAGTTAATTCCAAGGGCCCATGACTGACAGGGGCCCCAAAAATTATGTAAAAACTAATTTAAAATTATTATTAAACCATCATCATTCAGTGTGTGTGTGTGTGTGTGTGTGTGTGTTTTTTGTGTGTATGTGTATATAAACATCCATACTGGCCGACCACCCCCTGTATCTGCATGAGATGGTTTGTTCCTGCCTTAGCCCCCTCACAGTTTCTAGCTGCAGTCAGTAGATGCTGTAAATCCCCGATGTGAGGAGAGGGCAGATTTGGGTCGTGCATGCATCACTTTGCGACGAGTAGCATATAAGATGCTAACGAGAGACTTCTGTGATGTCAACCCAGTAAAAATGGACCTACTTAACGACGTTGGTTCACTGCTGGCTACAAGCTAGCATCCAATCACAACAAGGTTGTCAACAACCAGAGATAGCTACAACGCTTCTGTTATTGTTTGTAATGACAAAAGTTTATGACTTCATGGATTTCACAAATTTCACAATGACACATTATGCCGTAAACCGTTTAAATCTCAGCATGTGCGACTCACATCTGTACCTGACTCACATCTGGGAGGGACAGATGCGCCAGAACTACAGCGACCGCAATGTTGCCAAGTAACGTTAAATCAAAACCTGGTTTTCAAAAAGAGAGAAGATAGAGAGGAAAGACAAAGGAAAGGGGGTCAAACTGTACAAGCCCAGTTTTTCACCCAGAAAGGGGGTGGCCTCTAGTCTGAGTGGTATTACCCTGTTGGTTTAATGTCCATAGTGAATAAGCTAGCTACAGATTAGTGTTAGCCGACATTTAATCACCATTTAACCATTTCATAGACCGATATCTGGATGTGTAATGGAAAATTGTCAGCAATATATTGATTATTGCAGAGTTGCTGTATCGTGATATTATCAGTATGGTGAGCCTGTACTGCATGGTGATGTAAGGTATCCTGTCCCCCCCTAATATAAATGCAGACTGTTAACATGTACTTGAGTCAGAAAGCCAGAGAATACATTGTCTGCATTGTTTTTACATAAGTTTGCATTTCGGGCCACCAAAAATGTTCTTTGGCCCCAAATCTAGGGCCTGGTGACCCGGTTAGAAGCTAAACTACTTTTAGTGGTCTCAGTACCTGTCCTCTGTGTTAGGACAATAAAGTTGAATCTGAATCTAATAAAAAGAGGAAGAGATGTCGTGTCAGAGCAGTGAGTTTCAGCTGAGAGTCCTTTTCTAGTTTTACCTTTAAAGTTATGTATTGTCAAACGCACAATTACAATGAAGCAGTATATATTACAGTTAAGATTAAATATATATTATGTTTGTAGTAGACAGGTGTACAGTAACTGCAAAATGAATAACTTGAAGGAACTGTACTTTAAAATGTAACTTCTGCTCACCTTTGATCAGCAGACTGGCGTCCATCTTTGAAGTCTATAGGACGATCCATAGACCGGTCACTCTTCATGGACACACAGCTGGGTCCAGGTCCAGGACAGTCTGGTCCCTGAGACTGGATCCTGATAGAAAAAGAAATTCATTAAAACTCACATATTTGGGTTTTTCTGTCTCTGAATCAAAGACTTAAATAATATCTAATTTAAATTGTTTTTGTTCCCATACAATATCAAAATTTATATTTAATAAAGACATAACCTATATGTCAGAAAATTAACTTTTATAATATTCAAAGTGTCTGGTATATCCAAAGTTCTTACACTCTTGAAGGATCAAACAGCTGGTTCATGGGTATCAGGTGCAGGTCTTATTTGAAGTTTAGGTCTGAGTTGGGTAAATGGGTTCAGGTAAACAGGTCCGTGTCCAGGTCTGGGTCTGAGTCTGAATCTAGGTCTTAGTCTGGGTCCAGGTCCATGCTGCTTCTCTAGCTAGCTCCGAAATGTCCCACCAAACATAGACATTAAGAGCGTTGGGGGCCCGTATTAGTGACATAATGGACGTGTTACTGAACATAATTTACAACCACGTTGATGACTACAATGGAAATAAATCCTAAATTTATTGTGTTTTTATCCTCGATTGAATATGACGTCTGTTCATGTGTAAGGCATTCTTAATACAATTAAATTAATCAAATAAAAATAAAACTACCCACTTTTTGTCATATCTTTGTTTAAAATTAATAAAAATGTCCTTTGAGTCGTCACTCTTGAAGGACACACAGCTGGGTCCAGATCCAGGTTCGGGTCCAGGTCCAGGTCCAGGTCCAGGTCCAGGTCCGTGCTGCTTCTCTGGGCTGAAACACAACACACACAGAGCTTTGAGTGTGAATGATGATGGATGGATGGTGGAGTGATCTGAGTGGTGGACAGTTAGAGATGGTCCTCTCACCTCTGAGCTTTGGTCTGGCTGTCATGGTCCCCCCACAGAGGGGGTTTAGGGGGAGGGACTCCCTCCTCTCTGTCCTCACACTGACTCATAGCAGAGTCCACACCTTCATCTGGAGAGGAAACACTGAGAGCAGCAGTCCAATCATTCATCAGCACATCATCACTCATTCATCCCTCACATCATTTCTCCTGGAAAAAGCCAAATATCAGCAGCTGTCCTCTGATTGGCTGCTTCTCTCTGAGTCATATCAGTGTCAGTTGAATCCTTTTGGCTCGTTGGACTGTTGCTCAGACTAAAGAAGCAGTTAGAAAACATGATGAACTCTGGGAACTACTGAGGCCTTTTCTCATCACATAATCCCATTTCATTCACTCAACACAGAGAACTGATCAACACATGGATCAATAGTGGTTTGTTATTGGACAGAGAAGATGCTGCTGGTTCTCATTGGTCAGTGGTGAGGACCAATCAGAGCAGAGGAAGCTGCCACCAGCTGCTCTACTTCTATCAGTCCACTAGATGGCCTCATGGAGCTGTTTGGAGGATTTTACTGCTTCATGGAAATCAGAGCTGGATGTCACCAGAGAATGAATCAATAAATCAAAATGTATTCATACAGCACGTTACAGCAGCCAGCAGGTATCTAAAGAGCTTCACATCAGAAACCAAGA
The DNA here is from genome assembly GCA_026937815.1 of Etheostoma perlongum. Lineage (NCBI taxonomy): Eukaryota > Metazoa > Chordata > Actinopteri > Perciformes > Percidae > Etheostoma > Etheostoma perlongum. Next base: position 718,157 of record CM049385.1, on the reverse strand, counting down.
GTAAAAACACATCATACAGTAGAAAGAGTGAACATAGAAAACAGTAAAATCAGAAAAGTTGATCAGAATCAGAAGAATGAAAGTGTCCCCCACTGCTACGTATTAAAAGCCTGACTCAACAGATAAGTCTTGATTTTGGACCTAAAAAGAGCTAGATCTGGGGGGGGGTAACTTGTTCCAGAGTCTTTGCATGCCTGAAGTACTGAAAATATTACACTCCGTTTTATCTTCATTCAAATTAAGAAAGTTTTCTGAAAACCACAACTTAATATCAGCGATACAACTAAGCAGGAGTTTAGTGAGACACTGTCATTTGCTTTCATAGACAAATAGATTTGCAAATCATCTGCGTAGCAATGAAATGACAGGTTGTGCTTTCCTATATTAGCCCCTAAATATATAAAGACTGGGGCCAAGAATGGATCCCTGGGGTACCCCACAAGAGAGAGGAGCCACTGACGAGGAGAGGTCACCAATCATAACAGAGCAGCTTCTATTTGCCAAATAGGGGCTACACCATTTAGGTGCCGAGCCTCTGATGCCTACACAATGCTCAAGGTGCTGTGAGGTCCAAAAGGACTAAAACGGTAAAGTCGGACATTTTCCAGCCCTTTTTTAGCCACCTTCAGGCTGAACAGGAAGTGACCAAAACACTGTGGTGCAATTCTGATTCTACATGCAATCTGTTGCTGATGTTAATTAACAACAGACTGTCGTGATTTGAACAGATTTAGTCTCTCTGACGTCTTAACATCACTATCTGCACCACAAGGTGTGTTCTGTACAGGATCAGCCTTTAAATCCTCCCTTCCTCCCTTCCTCCATCTCCTCCTCCCTTACTCCATCTCTCTCTCAGCCACATCTTCCCTCCCTCCCTAACTCTCTTTCCTCCTCCTCCTCCTCCCTCCTGTAAACTGGTTCTCCTTCGTTCCACCACTGACTAAAGCCAACCCACCTTTAGACTGTAATTTGATCTTTGGTTGTTTCTACAGCGAGGACTCGAAGCACACGAGGAATCCTGTTTTCAGACCAGCGAGTCTCTTGCTGAGCTCCTCTTTAACACAGAAAAGCCTAAAGGGGAGAAGTGGCTCCGACAGCTGAATTAATAAAAGATCTACTACAATCTGCTGATTAATGTGCACCATGAAAAGAACACGGTCAAAACAGTTCCCATTCAATTACAATAAAATCCCATCAAACACACACACTGGTTGGAATTAGACAGCTCAACTACAAGTAATATTCTTTTCTTATTAGAAAACATGTAGAAAGGTGCAAGATAATACTAGATAGAAAGCTGTGTGGCTGTTGAAATGGCTGCTGTCATTAAGGGGAGACACTACTTCAACATATCAACAGAAAACTTCCCCAGCTCATTACTCACATTAACACTATTAGCTTTGGATTCCAGGTTTTCTGACATGTGTTCAACATGAAAATGAGCCATTATCTAATGCTAACTTTTGGTGAATAACGGAGAAATCTACAGACACAAATGGACAAAGTGGAATCAGATAAATGGTTTCTCTCATGAATATGACGTCTGTTCATGTGTAAGGCATTCTTAATACAATTAAATTAATCAAATAAAAATAAAACTACCCACTTTTTGTCATATCTTTGTTTAAAATTAATATAAAACTCCTTTGAGTCGTCACTCTTGAAGGACACACAGCTGGGTTCAGGTGCAGGTACAGATCCAGGTCTGGGTCTGGGTCTGAGTCTGGGTCTGGGTACAGGTCCAAGTGTGGGTCTGGGTTCAGGTTCAGGTCCGTGCTGCTTCTCTGGGCTGAAACACAACACACACAGAGCTTTGAGTGTGAATGATGATGGATGGATGGTGGAGTGATCTGAGTGGTGGACAGTTAGAGATGGTCCTCTCACCTCTGAGCTTTGGTCTGGCTGTCATGGTCCCCCCACAGAGGGGTTTAGGGGGGGGGACTCCCTCCTCTCTGTCCTCACACTGACTCATAGCAGAGTCCACACCTTCATCTGGAGAGGAAACACTGAGAGCAGCAGTCCAATCATTCATCAGCACATCATCACTCATTCATCCCTCACATCATTTCTCCTGAAAAAGCCAAATATCAGCAGCTGTCCTCTGATTGGCTGCTTCTCTCTGAGTCATATCAGTGTCAGTTGAATCCTTTTGGCTCGTTGGACTGTTGCTCAGACTAAAGAAGCAGTTAGAAAACATGATGAACTCTGGGAACTACTGAGGCCTTTTCTCATCACATAATCCCATTTCATTCACTCAACACAGAGAACTGATCAACACATGGATCAATAGTGGTTTGTTATTGGACAGAGAAGATGCTGCTGGTTCTCATTGGTCAGTGGTGAGGACCAATCAGAGCAGAGGAAGCTGCCACCAGCTGCTCTACTTCTATCAGTCCACTAGATGGCCTCATGGAGCTGTTTGGAGGATTTTACTGCTTCATGGGAATCAGAGCTGGATGTCACCAGAGAATGAATCAATAAATCAAAATGTATTCATACAGCACGTTACAGCAGCCAGCAGGTATCTAAAGAGCTTCACATCAGAAACCAAGAGTAAAAACACATCATACAGTAGAAAGAGTGAACATAGAAAACAGTAAAATCAGAAAAGTTGATCAGAATCAGAAGAATGAAAGTGTCCCACCACTGCTACGTATTAAAAGCCTGACTCAACAGATAAGTCTTGATTTTGGACCTAAAAAGAGCTAGATCTGGGGGGGGTAACTTGTTCCAGAGTCTTTGCATATGGAGGACCGTGTCTTTCATATTTAAAAATAAATACAGAAATAAATAAATGCTCAATAAATAAATAAGCACACAATTAATTGCCCCAAAAAATACAATGAAGAAATAAATGTAGGTAGAAATTAAATTATACAGTGAGACATAAATGTATATACCTCTTTTAATTAGCTTCTTTATTTATTCACCTTTGTAATAATTACCTTATTTATTTATTGTCCGTTATAATCTTCAACTTTATTTATTCCTTACTTATTTTTTTAATGTATTTATTTCTGTGTGTGTTTAATTTTTTTGTCTGTTTTATTCTTCCATTGCATTTTCTACCCTATTTATTTTCACCCCTGGTATTTATTTCTGCCTGTCACTTTTACATTTCTACATGCATTTCTGCCTCATTATGCAAATGAGGAGGGGCTGGTCTTAAGGGGTTAACTTCTGCCCATTGGTTGGTTAGCATTTTACTCCCTCGGTCAATCTACATGCCACCGGCCACAGACACAACACAGATGGCTACCTACGGTGAAGTTGTCAGTGAGCTCAGGCATTTAGCAACTGTTTTTGAAAACAATGCTAACGTTATAAGTATTGACTTTATAATTTTTTCGTTTAGACGCTCTGACAGAACGTGTGTTTCAGTCAGCGGTGTCGTGCCAATGTACTCGTGTATCCCCTGGCCGCGGGAGCGCCGCATGCACACAGAGCGGAGCTTCTGCTGCCCTTCGAATTGTTTAACTGCTGCACTTTGAATTAAACGGAACAAACAGCGGCGTGGAAGACTTGGCAGGGTTACCATAGTAACAGGGGTCTCAGTTAACTACATAAATACGTGTATTTGTCTGTTACATTAAGGCGACGTGTCAAATGTTTATAGCGTGGTTTAATATCGGTGATAGGCGTATCCTCCCTGTCCCTGTCTACCATATGAGTTACATAGGAGGTAGGCGGGACAGTTGAGCAAAGGACAGTTGAAACACTACACGTGTCATTTTTAATTTTAAACCGTTAATTTACATGTTTCATCCGTCCCTCCTGGACGGGTCGTATCACACTGAAAGCTGATATTTTGTCATGGAGCAGGTGTTAATTTACACGTGTCATCTGTCAAATACAGTTGCATTTTCAGCTTTGAACAAAACCGTTGAGGAGTTGGTTATTTATATCAGCCCGTCACTAGGTCTCCATAGGATAACATAGGGAAAACTCGACCCCCCTACCTGGTGGGCTGAAATATATTTTCATCTTTCTAAAACTGCTTTTCCATGTCTCACCTCCTTAAATAATTGTATAAACACAGATATTTGTGCATTTACTTAAAATCCATGGAGTTCCAGCCAGGTCGGGGGACAGTTGAAACAGCTGTTTCATCCGTCCCGACATAGACACGTCATTACAGCCTGTTTTGCTTCTCATATAAACAAGCATGCAATACGAAAGTCTGGGATTGTGGAGAACACTAACTGGTCTACTGAATGAGCATGTAGTCAAACCTTTAAATGAAAAACCCTCGTTAATAATCGCAAAAATGTGACCGCTAATGAAGTTTACTTTTGACCATCAAAACTCGTTTATCGGCTGTAACTCCGCGATAAAAGGAAATAACAGGAGATATTTGGCTGATAGGAGGAGGGTAACATGCTCTATGTTCAGACCTAAGGAAGTCTGTCTATCATCATTGTACTCGGAGAAAACTGGAATGTTTCATCCGTCCCGCGTTTCAATCGTCCCGGCTTTTGATAAACAACAGCAAACCTCTCCAAATTGTGTCAGGTTGTTTATTGTGACCTATTAAACACACAAAATAACACCCATGATGACAGGACAGACCCTTTGCATGTTAGGGATGGGATACATAAAATATCAATATCATTTTTCACCTGACATGACTGCATGTCAGGAGCAGAGCCGGGCTGAGCGACGTGGGGCTCCGCGTCCGTCTGTCCTCAGTCTCTTATCTCTCTCGCTCTCCACCTCTCCTCTCCGTCGCTCCGGTAGCAACTGTTGAGGACGGAGCCCGGGGCTTTGCCGTGCACGAACACACACATTTAGTGCCTGACGCATGCACACGCACTCCGCGACGCGAATTTCTACTGGCGATCCAGGCGCAACGCGGGGGGGTTTCCCTTGCTAGAAGCGGCCCGGGGAGTGGGTTGTCTGTCTCCAAATCCACTCCTCTCTCTGGCTTCCTGTCGCACATCAGAAGAGACAGAATGATAACAGCCGCAGTTCGTTCAAAGAAGGTTGCACTACAAAAACCCGATGAAATTTAGAGGTGGATGTTTAGAATAAATCCAACGGAGACGTCTCAGGATGGAGAAGTCCTAAGTTGTGCGCCGCTTCTAACTGCGAACAGGTTGATTAGTATTTCTCACGGTGTGATTGTGTGTGTGTGTGTGTGTGTGTGTAACCTATGTGATGGCACTGCATGAAGGACTATCATCAATATCAATATCAATATCCTTTTTCACCTGATATTTTATGTATCCCATCCCTAACATGCAAAGTCATCATGGGTGTTATTTTGTGTGTTTAATAGGTCACAATAAACAACCTGACACAATTTGGAGAGGTTTGCTGTTGTTTATCAAAAGTTACATAGGGGATACCCAAATATCAGGTGAAAAAAACGGCCTGATATTTGAGTACCTCCTCTGTAACTCATATGGTAGACAGGGACAGGGAGGATACGCCTATCACTCCATATTAAACCACGCTATAAACATTTGACACGTCGCCTTAATGTAACAGACAAATACACGTATTTATGTAGTTAACTGAGACCCCTGTTACTATGGTAACCCTGCCGAGTCTTCCACGTCGCTGTTTGTTCCGTTTAATTCAAAGTGCAGCAGTTAAACAATTCGAAGGGCAGCAGAAGCTCCGCTCTGTGTGCATGCGCTCAGCGGCCAGGGGATACACGAGTACATTGGCACGACACCGCTGACTGAAACACACGTTCTGTCAGAGCGTCTAAACGAAAAATTATAAAGTCAATACTTATAACGTTAGCATTGTTTTCAAAAACAGTTGCTAAATGCCTGAGCTCACTGACAACTTCACCGTAGCTAGCCATCTGTGTTGTGTCTGTGGCCGGTGGCATGTAAATTCGACCGAGGGAGTAAAATGCTAACCAACCAATGGGCAGAAGTTAACCCCTTAAGACCAGCCCCTCCTCATTTGCATAATGAGGCAGAAATGCATGTAGAAATGTAAAAGTGACAGGCAGAAATGTAAAAGTGACAGGCAGAAATAAATACCAGGGGTGAAAATAAATAGGGTAGAAAATGCAATGGAAGAATAAAACAGACAAAAAAATTAAACACACACAGAAATAAATACATTAAAAAAATAAGTAAGGAATAAATAAAGTTGAAGATTATAACGGACAATAAATAAATAAGGTAATTATTACAAAGGTGAATAAATAAAGAAGCTAATTAAAAGGTATATACATTTATGTCTCACTGTATAATTTAATTTCTACCTACATTTATTTCTTCATTGTATTTTTTGGGGCAATTAATTGTGTGCTTATTTATTTATTGAGCATTTATTTATTTCTGTATTTATTTTTAAATATGAAAGACACGGTCCTCCATATTTGCATGCATGAAGTACTGAAAATATTACACTCCGTTTTATCTTCATTCAAATTAAGAAAGTTTTCTGAAAACCACAACTTAATATCAGTGATACAACTAAGCAGGAGTTTAGTGCGACACTGTCATTTGCTTTCATAGACAAATAGATTTGCAAATCTTCTGCGTAGCAATGAAATGACAGGTTGTGCTTTCCTATATTAGCCCCTAAAGGCAGCATATATAAAGACTGGGGCCAAGAATGGATCCCTGGGGTACCCCACAAGAGAGAGGAGCCAGTGACGAGGAGAGGTCACCAATCATATCAGAAAAGCTCCTATTTGCCAAATAGGGGCTACACCATTTAGGAGCCGAGCCTATGATGCCTCCACAATGCTCAAGGTGCTGTGAGGTCCTAAAGGACTCTCACCTCCTCTCTCTCCTCCTCCCCTCCTCCCTCTCTCTCTCCTTGGTAGGTTTCATGTGGTGCACTACCTCACTAAGTAACATCTAAGTAACAAACCCAGCTGAGTGTGTAGGAGAAGCAGGTACAACACCTTAACATTAGCACATGGGGTTTCCTGACAGATTCTACTTTGTCAATAAAATACCAGAAATGTCTCACATGTACTGATGGACACATCTGTCGGAGCAGAGGAGCATGGATGTATGACAGAGTTCATATATTAAATACCACTCTAGGTTCATGACAACTGCTAGCTATGACAGAAGAGAGATGGTGCATCTTCTCCACCTTCACAGCATTCTGTATTCAGCTAGACGTTCCCTTACTACACCCAGGGACACATGGAAATGCTCTTTCTCCCATCTTCATTCAGCTTCCTCCTCCCTCTCTCTCCTCCCACTCCCTCCTCCCTCTCCCTCCTCCCTTTCTCTCCTCTTCCCTCCTGTAAACTGGTTCTCCTTCGTTCCACCACTGACTAAAGCCAACCCACCTTTAGACTGTAATTTGATCTTTGGTTGTTTCTACAGCGAGGACTCCAAGCACACGAGGAATCCTGTTTTCAGACCAGCGAGTCTCTTGCTGAGCTCCTCTTTAACACAGAAAAGCCTAAAGGGGAGAAGTGGCTCCGACAGCTGAATTAATAAAAGATCTACTACAATCTGCTGATTAATGTGCACCATGAAAAGAACACGGTCAAAACAGTTCCCATTCAATTACAATAAAATACCATCAAACACACACACTGGTTGGAATTAGACAGCTCAACTACAAGTAATATTCTTTTCTTATTAGAAAACATGTAGAAAGGTGCAAGATAATACTAGATAGAAAGCTGTGTGGCTGTTGAAATGGCTGCTGTCATTAAGGGGAGACACTACTTCAACATATCAACAGAAAACTTCCCCAGCTCATTACTCACATTAACACTATTAGCTTTGGATTCCAGGTTTTCTGACATGTGTTCAACATGAAAATGAGCCATTATCTAATGCTAACTTTTGGTGAATAACGGAGAAATCTACAGACACAAATGGACAAAGTGGAATCAGATAAATGGTTTCTCTCCACTCGTCTGAAAGAAGACATGTTGTGGAAGATAAAAGCCCAAACTCTACTCCAAGCTGCTGACCAATGAGAGAAGACATGAACACAAACACATCAACCACTAGAGGAAGACGGGTCAAATAAAGAGGGAAAGGATTGAGGATTGATAATAGCAGGTGAGAGTTCATCCTCAGCTGTTGTCTCAGTGTTGGCCCCCCCTCCACATCAATAAGAGTCCTGACAGACCCCAGATCAGACTCAACTCTTCTCCTTCTCCTTCATCTGGACTTCTCTCTGCCTGCTCACACAGGCGGCCATCTTGTCTCCCAGCTTTAAACAATCACACGTTCACCATCAATTCAACCGTTTCTCCAACCACAACAATCAAAGACGTCATCTCGACCAATCACAGCTCCACTTACTGAACTTTCAGCCATGGACTTCATCAGTGTGCAGCTCTCTTCTGTCCTCAGCAGGTCTGTGTAGAAAAGGAGCTTCAACTTCAACTTCAACAGACAAAGTGAAGTGACGCAGTTTCTCATCATTAACCAGGTGTGTGTGTGTGTGTGTGTGTGTGTGTGTGTGTGTGTGTGTGTGTGTGTGTGTGTGTGTGTGTGTGTGTGTGTGTGTGTGTGTGTGTGTGTCCTTGCTTCACTATGAAAGTATGCGTTCTGACTGGTTGGACCACTAGTGGAGCCAGAATAAACTAATGTGTGTGTGCATCAGATAAACTGGGTGTGTCCCATTTGATGGCGTTCCCCCCACATATACCGGTAGATTCTCTGGATGCTGCTGAGTGGTTCGATGCTTTTGGGGTCGAAATATTTGATCCATCTGCATAAAGGTGAATCCAGGCTACTGTATGCAAATGAGGAGGCGAGGATTAAATGATCAAATCTAAAGTATACTGTCATTTAATCACTAATTATATTCAATAAATATGCTACTTTATTCAATCTCACATGGAAAGCTGTAAAGTTCGTAGCTGTATAATGACCCCAACATCTACTCATGAGTTAGACAGACAGACAACGACTTTATCAATAAATGGAAGGGATTTATTCATGTGATAATCAGAAGAATAGAGTAGAACAACATACAGTGCCTTGCGAAAGTATTCGGCCCCCTTGAACTTTTCAACCTTTTGACACATTTCAGGCTTCAAACATAAAGATATAACATTTTTTGTGAAGAATCACCAACAAGTGGGACACAATTGTGAAGTGGAATGAAATCTATTGGATTTTTAAAACTTTTTTAGCAAATAAAAAACTGAAAAGTGATGCGTGCAAAATGATTGGGCCCCCTTGCGTTAATACTTTTTGTAGAGCCACCTTTTGCTGCGATTACAGCTGCAAAGTCGCTTGGGGTATGTCTCTATCAGTTTTGCACATCGAGACTGACATTCTTGCCCATTCTTCCTTGCAAAACAGCTGGAGCTCAGTGAGGTTGGATGGGCGTTTGTGAACAGCAGTTTTCAGCTCTTTCCACAGATTCTCGATTGGATTCAGGTCTGGACTTTGACTTGGCCATTCTAACACCTGGATACGTTTATTTGTGAACCATTCCTTTGTAGATTTTGCTGTATGTTTGGGATCATTGTCTTGTTGGAAGATAAATCTCCGTCCCAGTTTCAGGTCTTTTGCAGACTCCAACAGGTTTTCATCCAGAATGGTCCTGTTTTTGGCTGCATCCATCTTCCCCTCAATGTTAACCATCTTCCCTGTCCCTGCTGAAGAAAAGCAGGCCCAAACCATGATGCTGCCACCACCATGTTTGACAGTGGGGATGGTGTGTTGAGGGTGATGAGCTGTGTTGCTTTTACGCCAAACATATCGTTTTTGCATTATGGGCAAAAAGTTTGATTTTGGTTTCATCTGACCAGAGCACCTTCTTCCACATGTTTGGTGTGTCTCCCAGGTGGCTTGTGGCAAACTTTAGGCGAGTTTTTATGGATATCTTTGAGAAATGGCTTTCTTCTTGCCACTCTTCCATAAAGGCCAGATTTGTGCAGTGTACGACTGATTGTTGTCCTATGGACAGACTCTCCCACCTCAGCTGTAGTTCTCTGCAGTTCATCCAGAGTGATCATGGGCCTCTTGGCTGCATCTCTGATCAGTCTTCTCCTTGTCTGAGCTGAAAATATAGAGGGACGGCCAGGTCTTGGTAGATTTGCAGGGGTCTGATACTCCTTCCATTTCAAAATGATCGCTTGCACAGTGCTCCTTGGGATGTTTAAAGCTTGGGAAATCTTTTTGTATCCAAATCCGGCTTTAAACTTCTCCACAACAGTATTACGGACCTGCCTGGTGTGTTCCTTGGTCTTCATGATGCTCTCTGCGCTTTCAACAGAACCCTGAGACTATCACAGAGCAGGTGCATTTATACAGAGACTTGATCACACACAGGTGGATTCTATTTATCACCATCAGTCATTTAGGACAACATTGGATCATTCAGAGATCCTCGCTGAACTTCTGGAGTGAGTTTGCTGCACTGAAAGTAAAGGGGCCGAATAATTTTGCACGCACCACTTTTCAGTTTTTTATTTACTAAAAAAGTTTAAAATATCCAATAGTTCCACTTCACAATTGTGTCCCACTTGTTGGTGATTCTTCACAAAAAATAAATTTTTTATATCTTTATGTTTGAAGCCTGAAAAAGAAAGGGGGAAATCCCATACATCACCCCAGGATCAATATGGGACATCATCATGTGATCAATATGGGACAACATCACATGATCAATATGGGACAACATCACATGATCAATATGGGACAACATCACATGATCAATATGGGACAACACATGATCAATATGGGACAACACATGATCAATATGGGACAACATCACATGATCAATATGGGACATCACATGATCAATATGGGACAACATCACATGATCAATATGGGACATCATCACATGATCAATATGGGACAACATCACATGATCAATATGGGACAACATCACATGATCAATATGGGACAACATCACATGATCAATATGGGACAACACATGATATGTATACAAGTTGCTGTAAAAGTACTGCCAGTATACCAATAACAGGGTACATTAAGTTGTAGTACCTCCTCATCTTATGTGACCTGTTCTGGAGGAAGAATGCGTTGGAACTCTAACGTTGATTGGACGTTGGCTCCATCTACTGGATCATCTGCACTAACCACCTTACTGATTATTAAGCTTCATAGATCTGTTGACATGCAACTTTATGTCCGGATGTGTATATGTATGCATGTATACACTTTATTATGTAGTACCAGGGGTTAAATTATTTTAAAATTAAATTAAATTAAATTAGGCTTTTTGTAGGCAGTGGTCATCATTCAAAATGGCGCCGTAATATTACTTCATGTGTTTTTCTTCTTCCAGTATTAATGTGTCGGGTTGATTAGTTTTTCAAACAAAGAGAAATACTTTACTATTCACTTCCTTTATGATTATTTCTCCCTTCAGGCCGATGTTAACAGGCAGGTAACGGTTAACCCTCGGAAACACAAGAGGACCAGGACATGATGTGGATTTAAAGGAATTAGGGGGCATTAAACACTTCATTTCCTGCATTTTGGTGAATTCGTATGAACCTATTATATTTATTATTTGTATATTTTATTTTATTTTTTCTGAATCAATATGGATGAAATATAAAAACATAATGGAATACATTGCAATAAGGCTCTGAGGCATTCTGTATCGCTCTGTATTTATTCTCCTATAGATGGAGGCATTCTGTATCGCTCTGTATTTATTCTCCTATAGATGGAGGCATTCTGTATCGCTCTGTATTTATTCTCCTATAGATGGAGGCATTCTGTATCGCTCTGTATTTATTCTCCTATAGATGGAGGCATTCATTCTGTATCCTATAGATGGAGGCATTCTGTATTTATTCTCCTATAGATGGAGGCATTCTGTATCGCTCTGTATTTATTCTCCTATAGATGGAGGCATTCTGTATCGCTCTGTATTTATTCTCCTATAGATGGAGGCATTCTGTATCGCTCTGTATTTATTCTCCTATAGATGGAGGCATTCTGTATCGCTCTGTATTTATTCTCCTATAGATGGAGGCATTCTGTATCGCTCTGTATTTATTCTCCTATAGATGGAGGCATTCTGTATCGCTCTGTATTTATTCTCCTATAGATGGAGGCTGTATTCTGATGGATTTATTCTCCTGTATTTATAGATGGAGGCATTCTGTATCGCTCTGTATTTATTCTCCTATAGATGGAGGCATTCTGTATCGCTCTGTATTTATTCTCCTATAGATGGAGGCATTCTGTATCTGCTCTGTATTTATTCTCCTATAGATGGAGGCATTCTGTATCGCTCTGTATTTATTCTCCTATAGATGGAGGCATTCTGTATCGCTCTGTATTTATTCTCCTATAGATGGAGGCATTCTGTATCGCTCTGTATTTATTCTCCTATAGATGGAGGCATTCTGTATCGCTCTGTATTTATTCTCCTATAGATGGAGGCATTCTGTATCGCTCTGTATTTATTCTCCTATAGATGGAGGCATTCTGTATCGCTCTGTATTTATTCTCCTATAGATGGAGGCATTCTGTATCGCTCTGTATTTATTCTCCTATAGATGGAGGCATTCTGTATCGCTCTGTATTTATTCTCCTATAGATGGAGGCATTCTGTATCGCTCTGTATTTATTCTCCTATAGATGGAGGCATTCTGTATCGCTCTGTATTTATTCTCCTATAGATGGAGGCATTCTGTATCGCTCTGTATTTATTCTCCTATAGATGGAGGCATTCTGTATCGCTCTGTATTTATTCTCCTATAGATGGAGGCATTCTGTATCGCTCTGTATTTATTCTCCTATAGATGGAGGCATTCTGTATCGCTCTGTATTTATTCTCCTATAGATGGAGGCATTCTGTATCGCTCTGTATTTATTCTCCTATAGATGGAGGCATTCTGTTCTGTATTTATTCTCCTATAGATGGAGGCATTCTGTATCGCTCTGTATTTATTCTCCTATAGATGGAGGCATTCTGTATCGCTCTGTATTTATTCTCCTATAGATGGAGGCATTCTGTATCGCTCTGTATTTATTCTCCTATAGATGGAGGCATTCTGTATCGCTCTGTATTTATTCTCCTATAGATGGAGGCATTCTGTATCGCTCTGTATTTATTCTCCTATAGATGGAGGCATTCTGGATCGCTCTGTATTTATTCTCCTATAGATGGAGGCATTCTGTATCGCTCTGTATTTATTCTCCTATAGATGGAGGCATTCTGTATCGCTCTGTATTTATTCTCCTATAGATGGAGGCATTCTGGATCGCTCTGTATTTATTCTCCTATAGATGGAGGCATTCTGTATCGCTCTGTATTTATTCTCCTATAGATGGAGGCATTCTGTATCGCTCTGTATTTATTCTCCTATAGATGGAGGCATTCTGTATCGCTCTGTATTTATTCTCCTATAGATGGAGGCATTCTGTATCGCTCTGTATTTATTCTCCTATAGATGGAGGCATTCTGTATCGCTCTGTATTTATTCTCCTATAGATGGAGGCATTCTGTATCGCTCTGTATTTATTCTCCTATAGATGGAGGCATTCTGTATCGCTCTGTATTTATTCTCCTATAGATGGAGGCATTCTGTATCGCTCTGTATTTATTCTCCTATAGATGGAGGCATTCTGTATCGCTCTGTATTTATTCTCCTATAGATGGAGGCATTCTGTATCGCTCTGTATTTATTCTCCTATAGATGGAGGCATTCTGTATCGCTCTGTATTTATTCTCCTATAGATGGAGGCATTCTGTATCGCTCTGTATTTATTCTCCTATAGATGGAGGCATTCTGTATCGCTCTGTATTTATTCTCCTATAGATGGAGGCATTCTGTATCGCTCTGTATTTATTCTCCTATAGATGGAGGCATTCTGTATCGCTCTGTATTTATTCTCCTATAGATGGAGGCATTCTGGATCGCTCTGTATTTATTCTCCTATAGATGGAGGCATTCTGGATAGATGGAGGCTCTGTATTTATTCTCCTATAGATGGGAGGCATTCTGTATCGCTCTGTATTTATTCTCCTATAGATGGAGGCATTCTGGATCGCTCTGTATTTATTTCCTATAGATGGAGGCATTCTGTATCGCTCTGTATTTATTCTCCTATAGATGGAGGCATTCTGTATCGCTCTGTATTTATTCTCCTATAGATGGAGGCATTCTGTATCGCTCTGTATTTATTCTCCTATAGATGGAGGCATTCTGTATCGCTCTGTATTTATTCTCCTATAGATGGAGGCATTCTGTATCGCTCTGTATTTATTTCTCCTATAGATGGAGGCATTCTGTATCGCTCTGTATTTATTCTCCTATAGATGGAGGCATTCTGTATCGCTCTGTATTTATTCTCCTATAGATGGAGGCATTCTGTATCGCTCTGTATTTATTCTCCTATAGATGGAGGCATTCTGTATCGCATTCTGTATTTATTCTCCTATAGATGGAGGCATTCTGTATCGTATTTATTCTCCTCTGTATTTATTCTCCTATAGATGGAGGCATTCTGTATCGCTCTGTATTTATTCTCCTATAGATGGAGGCATTCTGTAGATGGAGGCATTCTGTATTTATTCTCCTATAGATGGAGGCATTCTGTATCGCTCTGTATTTATTCTCCTATAGATGGAGGCATTCTGTATCGCTCTGTATTTATTCTCCTATAGATGGAGGCATTCTGTATCGCTCTGTATTTATTCTCCTATAGATGGAGGCATTCTGTATTGCTCTGTTTTATTCTCCTATAGATGGAGGCATTCTGTATCGCTCTGTATTTATTCTCCTATAGACGGTGGCATTCTGTATCGCTCTGTATTTATTCTCCTATAGACGGAGGCATTCTGTATCGCTCTGTATTTATTCTCCTGTAGATGGTTTGCTCTACCAACTGAGCTAACCGGGCGCCCTGCTTTTCTTCTTCAAATGACAGGAAACACAGAACTAGATGAAGGAATCTGGCTTTTAACAGACTGATGAAGTCATTGGTTACCAAGACAATAATAAGCAAGTTGGTCATTCAGCCGACCTGTAACATCTTCCCAGCAGAACTTCTACTAACGCAGTACTTTGATAGCGTGTATTGGTACTTTTACTGAAGTACAGATTAAACATCAGCGACTTCAGATTCTTTCATGAGTTGTGTGTCAAATATGAATAATAAATAAGTGTCAGTAATATTAAATGAGTCATTAACTGTCCTCACGCTAAGAGATCACCTTCAGTCCTGTCTCACTTTGTCAGCAGAGCTGCATTTAATTTCTCAAATATTTAATTTGAATCACCTCCATAACTGTTACCATGGTTACCTCCAATTGCTGGAAAGCTGGTGATCCTAAACACGGTGGCTAACAGCTAACTGTAAGGGTTAACCCTAACCCACCGCTAACCCTAACACCCCTAACACCCCTAACCCTAACACCCCTAACCCTTTCTCCAGTTTATTCATGTCCTCCAAAAATAAAACTAAGAATAAGGTAGAGGACATTGTAGGAATTGTAAGTTTAAACTGATGTGCGCCGGCCCGTGCACCTGCCTTTGATCCCCTATCTAACTGCCCAGTCGTCGGACGAAGAGGGGGGGATCATCGAGAGAATCTTCTCTAACCCTAACACCCCTAACACCCTTAACCCTAACACCCCTAACCCTAACCCTAACAACCCTAACCCTAACACCTCTAACCCTGACACCCCTAATCCTAACCCTAACACCCCTAACACCCCTAACCCTAACACCTACCCCTAACACTAACCCTAACACCTCTAACCCTGACACCCCTAATCCTAACCCTAACACCCCTAACACCCCTAACCCTAACACCCCTACCCCTAACACCCCTAACCCTAACACCTCTAACCCTAACCCCTACCCCTAACACCCCTAACCCTAACACCTCTAACCCTGACACCCCTAACCCTAACACCCCTAACCCTAACACCTCTAACCCTGACACCCCTAACCCTAACACCCCTAACCCTAACACCCCTAACCCTAACACCCCTAACCCTAACAACCCTAACCCTAACTCTGTCCAAACTTAACTCTTCAACCCATTTTACAGTTTGATGAAACTAACAGATCAGAAATCAGCTGAAAAGTTTTACTTACCAACAGTTTAACCTGGAGGAAACATCTGCGTCACAACACAGGACGGAGTGAAGTACCAGAGAAAGACTTTGACCTTTAATGTCCCTTATCAAGACACCTGATCACCAGCTACAGGACACACCACACACACACACACACCACCACACACACACACACACACCTACACACACACACACACACACACCTACACACCTACACACCTACACACCTACACACACACACACACACACACACACACCCCCACACCCACCACACGCACACACGCACACACACACACACACACACACACACACCCCCACACACACACACACACACACACACACACACACACACAAAGTGCAACATTATAATAAGTGAGAGAAAGGTTGAACATTAACACTCTTCATCACAGGCCGATAAGTACAAGACATGAAGATGGTTGACAGGAACGTAGTATTCGTCCTCAGCCCTTTAAGACAGAGACCAACCCTAACCCTAATTAATCTAAGCTTTATGTCTAAAATACTAACCCTAATTAATCTAAGCTTTATGTCTAAAATACTAACCCTAATTAATCTAAGCATTTTTATGTCTAAAATACTAACCCTAATTAATCTAAGCTTTATATCTAAAATACTAACCCTAATTAATCTAAGCTTTATGTCTAAAATACTAACCCTAATTAATCTAAGCTTTATGTCTAAAATACTAACCCTAATTAATCTAAGCTTTATATCTAAAAATACTAACCCTAATTAATCTAAGCTTTATAATAAAATACTAACCTAATTAATCTAAGCTTTATGTCTAAAATACTAACCCTAATTAATCTAAGCTTTATATCTAAAATACTAACCCTAATTAATCTAAGCTTTATATCTAAAATACTAACCCTAATTAATCTAAGCTTTATATCTAAAATACTAACCCTAATTAATCTAAGCTTTATGTCTAAAATACTAACCCTAATTAATCTAAGCTTTATATCTAAAATACTAACCCTAATTAATCTAAGCTTTATATCTAAAATACTAACCCTAATTAATCTAAGCTTTATATCTAAAATACTAACCCTAATTAATCTAAGCTTTATATCTAAAATACTAACCCTAATTAATCTAAGCTTTATATCTAAAATACTAACCCTAATTAATCTAAGCTTTATGTCCTCTAAGTACCCCCCCACTGCTCTGGTCTTCTCTCTCCTCAGGTTTTATGTGGACCCCCTCTGCAGCCCAGTAGAAACCTTTTAACCCCCCGCATCCTTTCTTTTCCTTGTTTTGTCCTTCCTTTTCTATTGTATATGACTTTTTTATTCTATACCATGCTTCTTAGAATTTATTATTTTTTCTTTTTTATTAATTTCTACTTGCAGAGGAGGTCCTTCCTAATATGTGAATATATATTTTTATGTTTTTTTTATAAAATTACTTAAAGTTGCCTTGGTGGTCCTTTATAACTTTTATTCTCTTGTATCTATATTTTAATAATTTAATAACTTATTTATTATTAATATTTATTATTGTTTTACACCATGAATTACTTGCCTCTGGATTTATGCATGTTACTAACAGCGTGGCTTTATTCTATGATGTATTTGAAATGATTTAATGTTATTATTGTGTGGCACGTTTAACTTTTAAGGACTTTTAAACAAAGCACTTCCACTAATCTGCAATGGTATGTGTACTTTTTAACTTTGGAGGTAAGTAAATCAGACAGTATTTTAGACCGTTTAAATGTAATTTTGAATTTATTTGTTATTAAATAATGATTTTAATATATATTGAAACAGAATTTCTTTTGTATTTTGGCACCGGGCATTTTATTTATATAACTCTCTATCTATCTATCTATCTATCTATCTATCTATCTATCTATCTATCTATATATATATATATATATATATATATATATATATATATATATATATATATATTTACACACACTGTATATAAGTTTTATTCTCTGTTCAGTGGTTCTTTTACCTGATTTTAATATTTGACCTTCTTTTAAACAGCTTTCATATAATGGATTCAGTTTTTTAAGGAAGTTTTTTAAGTGTTTTATTCACACCAGTGGTCCCCTTGTGCCCCTCGCAGCCCCATCCAGGGCATTGCGTTTTAACCCAAACCTAACACCCCTAACCCCACCAACCCTAACTCTGTCCAAACTTAACTCTTCAACCCATTTTACAGTTTGATGAAACTAACAGATCAGAAATCAGCTGAAAAGTTTTACTTACCAACAGTTTAACCTGGAGGAAACATCTGCGTCACAACACAGGACGGAGTGAAGTACCAGAGAAAGACTTTGACCTTTAATGTCCCTTATCAAGACACCTGATCACCAGCTACAGGACACTCCTACACACACACACACCTACACACACACACACACACACACACACACCTACACACACACACACACACCTACACACCTACACACCTACACACCACACACACACACACACACACACACACACACACACACCTATACACACACACACACACACACCTACACACACACACCTATACACACACACACACACACAAAGTGCAACATTATAATAAGTGAGAGAAAGGTTGAACATTAACACTCTTCATCACAGGCCGATAAGTACAAGACATGAAGATGGTTGACAGGAACGTAGTATTCGTCCTCAGCCCTTTAAGACAGAGACCAACCCTGGCAGCAAGAACTCCGGGTCCACTCCTATACCGCAGCTCAGCGCCAGATCAGACTCGGACTCACTCCTCTTATTTTTAACAGCCCGACCTTAAAGAGTTCTTCGGGTTCTGCAGAATGACAAACTACGTTTCTGGAAAAAAGACACAAAAGAAAACTACAAAAATATTGTACTCAAGTAAAAGTACCAATACTTTGATGAAATATTATTTAAGTACAAGTAAATACCTACTGTATGTGTGAATAAAAAATAAAGAAACAAAGATAGCATTCTGTTGGCTCGACTGTTGATTCATGTATTTATGTATTTATTAGTTCTGTTGGATCAACATGTTCAGTTTGTTCTGTTTGTGGATTTTAAATTAATTCATTAAATCCTAATAACTTTCCAGAAAAAGGAAGAAAATATATCTTCGTACTTCAGGCAAGAAAATCTAAAAATCAAGTGTAGGGACCTACACACATGCTGTTAAATAAATATAAACTATGTATGTATATTTTAATTAAAGGTGTATCAGTTCATAACTGGGTAAATAGAATAAAAAGGCCCGGGTTAGAGTCCGACCTGCAGCCCTTTGCTACACGTCATCCCCCATCTCTCTCCCCCTTTCATGTCTATCCACTCTCACTTCTAAGAAAGGGAGTAGCCCCAAAAATCGCCCGTGTGGCTCAGCTGGTGCGCCTTCAGCTCCTTCAACTGGCCGAAGCTCTTCCCGCATGCGGCGCATATGAACGGGCGCTCGCCGGTGTGCAGCCGCTGGTGCGAGCGCAGGTCGTCGGCCTTGGTGAAGCCCTTGGGGCAGTGGGCGCACACGTAGGGCTTCTGGCCCGTGTGGATCAGCTGGTGGCGCTTCAGGTTCCCCGCCTGGCCGAAGCTCTTGCCGCACTGCGAGCAGGTGTAGGGGCGCTCGCCCGTGTGGATGCGCTGGTGAGTTTTCAGGTTCCCCAGCGTGCTGAAGTTCTTGCCGCACTGCGTGCACGAGAACGGCTTCTCGCCCTGCATGTTGCGAGGCTTCCTCACCGTCGGGCTCTGCGTTTTCGCCGTGAGCGCACCCCCTCCTGCTAAGAGACAAGACATCAGCATATAATGTTAATAATATAATGCGTCATCGTCCAAAGCATCGATATGACATCAGGTCGCGGTTAAGGAATGGGCGTCGAGAACCGGCTCCTAAAACATTTAACTCCCATGCTGCTTTGCACCCGAGCGGGTTGTAAAAATGTTCTCTAAGTTACTCTGAAATGTTCAAACGAGACATTATCTTAAACTAACTTTCTGGTGAATGCAGGAGAAGTCTACAGATCATCGCTTCCAGATTCAACACACTCACAAGTTTTGGTTTCCATAGCGACGGCCGTATTTCCAGGCGCTTGTTGGGTTGCAGCCAAGGCGCGCAGGCAGCGGCGCTCTAGAGTGTAAAACTAAAAACCTCCCGACTCTTAAATATTCTTTTTGGGCCTTTATTTTGAAAGGACAGCTGTGGAACCCGGGCCCGCTGCGTGGAGGAGTACACCTCCATATGTGGGCGCCCGCTCTACCAACTGAGCACCCCGGGCGCCCAACCACCCCGACTCAAAATACAATAATCCTCTAATATGTGAAATAAGTAGAAATCTCCAGATCTGCTTTTCTGACGCCACCGATTATAAAAATAATAATAATAATAATAATAATAATAATAATAATAATAGTTGCAGTAAATTAAATGTTCGTTTAGCCTTCACGTCGTCCTCGTTGTCACAAAGTCTATTCTAGTCAATTAAAAAGCCTTTATTGCAATGGCTATTTCATATCAAAATCTTACATTACAAATAGAACCACAACTAATCATTTACATCAGGCTTCTGTCCAATGTCCTAAGAGGAACTTTTCCCCCAATGTGACTATAGGCTATCAAATGATTTCCTATATTTCTAGACCACGGCCAGGAGAAGACTGAGGGGTCTTTCCATGGGACTCCCTTCCCCGTGGCAGCAGAGTGAGGTTTACCAGGCCCTACTCCCTCCCAGTTGGTACCCTGGCTTAAAAGTCTTAGTTTCTCCTCCCCCCCAGAGACAAACAGCAGACGTTCTAACATATTGAATGCACCCTCAACAGGGCAGGGTCATTTCATTTTCGACACTACAGCTGGCATCCTATTTAAAAAAAGGCTCAAGGCACTCTTCTTGGGAAACAATTAAAAAGCCTTTATTGCAATGGCTATTTCATATCAAAATCTTACATTACAAATAGAACTGGGTAGCAACCCACGCGTATCGGCACAAAATGGCTCCTTTGGTGACATCATGACTCCAAACGTCTGATGATTGGAAACACCTGAGAACACAGCCAGGGGAGCTCCAAGGTGACGAATGCAACGTCTACTCACCAGATGGCTCTACAACATATATATGTCAAGTTATGGAGTTCACACCCCGGCTCTTTGGACAAACATGAAAAGGTTTATTTAAGGACTGAAGGACTCAAGGGACAACTCAAATATCTTCTGACTTCTTTATTTAATCCCAGTTTAGTTTGTTTAACATGGATTTCGATTCAAAGGTGATGGTATGTATAAGCAGGAGAGAATTACTAATAGGTTGATAACCTTTAAAAACACAAAAGAAATATCCGTTACTCTAAGTTAAGACATTCTCAAATTAAATATGTCATTTCATTGTAGTCATTGTTAGCACATTATGAATAGCAATATAAGGAGAAACTTCTCCCAGCAACACCAGACAAACACAGATAACCTCAAGTCCACCAACAATATGGTATTAATATAACATAATATAACATCTGCATCGGGGGGTTGGTTAAGGGGGAGGGGTCAAACAACACAGGACTTTCACCCAGCAGACCGGGGATCGTGTCCCCTGATTTTTAACTCACATTCCTGAACTCCAATCCCGTTGTTGACCATCCCCCCCACCCATGCCTCAAACCTTCTCCTTAACTTAAGAGGCCGTGTTACTTTCAAGGAATTCTTCTTTTAGACAAAAAGTTAATTTTATCGGTGGGCTTGTTTTAAATTATGCAGAGAACTAACCAGCTCTTGTGGACAAACTAAACAAGTGAAAGTTTGGGATTGGGTGTGAAACATCGTGCAGGATAGATGGGCTCAATTTAAACTGACATGTGATTTATACAGGAACAAATTCTTCATGTCTGGTCTGGAGTGTGTGATGGTGAACAGACTGAACTCTGATTTCAGCAGCTGATCTTCAGTCAGGGTTTCTGTCCACAGGAGGGACTCTCAGTCCTGCAGAGGACACAGAGACACTGAGGAACCAAACCAGACCCCAAACCCAGGATAGAGAGGCTGAGTGAATGTGGTGTAGAAGGTGTGGAGGTGGATCAGTGAGTCAGAGGAGACTGTGTAGAAGGACAGAGAGCCAGCAGGACAGTCCACATACACTGCTACTCTGTTAGAGACAGAGGAGGGAGGGAGGTCTGTTTTTATGTCATTGTGCCGGACAGAGTAACCATCATCAGAGCACCTCAGACTCCAGGACTGATCATTATATCCAAACCAACAGTCTCTACTGTCTCCTTTCCTTCTGATTCCTCTGTAACTCACTGATATATGAACCCCTCCTCTCCTCTGGACCTCCCAGTAACAGCGACCAGTCAGACCATCTCTACACAGCAGCTGAGACCAGGACTCAAACCTCTCTGGATGATCAGGATATGACTGATCCTCTCTCCACATATGTCACCTTCCTGTTGTTGTCAGACAGTTTGAGGTATCTGTTTACTGTGTTTGTGTCCAGTTCCAGTTCACAGACATCTGATGGAGAGAACAAGACACAATACAGCTGCAGGTTATCATCTGATGATTTATTAACAACTTTACTGACAATTACTGAAAGAAAATCATTAAAATATTCATTTCTTGTTGAGCTGTGAATGATGTTTAACAAACTTTAACTTCAACAATCCAGTTATTGAACATGAGTCAGCATGTCAGGAATATTCTGCTTTATTTCCTCATGGGGAACTTTAATAGTAAATACTGGCTTTTAAATCATAAGCCTACATGAGGTGTTACTAATAGTAATATACAGGCTTGGGGGGGGGCGTACGTGCCTAACCCTTAGCCTAAATACAGATCTTCTCTAAAATACTGCTGGTTCTGTGGTGTCGGGCTTCAAATCTGATGCCTGCAGGCGCCATAGAAGCATCAATTGAGGGCGTCAGTGCGCTGTTAGTGTGTTAAACTTAACCCCCCCCCAAAGAGCTGACATTTAGCACAAAGTTCAGACCTAGAACATCAAATCTCAAAGTGAACTGAGTGTGAATGAACATCAGAGGGTTGTGGGTCCACCAACTGGCTTTAAGCTGGTTTTCATTGACCAGGGCCAGATGTGAAAAACTCTAGCTGGCTCTCAAACTTTAAACACACTCACAC
The DNA here is from genome assembly GCA_026937815.1 of Etheostoma perlongum. Classification (NCBI taxonomy): domain Eukaryota; kingdom Metazoa; phylum Chordata; class Actinopteri; order Perciformes; family Percidae; genus Etheostoma; species Etheostoma perlongum. The sequence goes on along the minus strand of CM049385.1, from coordinate 695,096 downwards.
TTCCTCAGACCAGGTCTCAGTCTCTGTGGTCCACCATGGTCCGTCCTGCAGGAAGAAACAAAGTCAGAATCAACTTAATACACCTTCACTCACTGTGTGGCCTTACACCCCCACCCAAACTCACACTATGAATAACAAAAATATGTAATATCCACGTTCGTCTATACAGCACAATATGTATTACTTTTATTCTGGAGATATACGGGGACTTGTCCCTCTATGGGAGGACCAAATCACTTAAGCCTACTTGACCATAAACACAAAAGTCAGTCTAATCAATAACTAATAACCAGTACTAGTAACCATATGTGACAATTCAAAATATAAAAGGGTCTCAAATATGTATCTCACTGTAGATTAATTTCTTGTTTATTGTTATCTCTCCTCCTCTTTCAATGTACATGTGGCACTTATTCACCTCACTTAAGCCTACTTGGGTCTGTCAGAGTGTTTAGGCTGCACACCCAATCACAAGTTAGAAACACCATTCATATTTTTATGTTATTATTTATCATTGCTAACAACATTTTCTTATTATTCTCTTTCTTATTTCTCTTGTTTGGGTTGGCTGAGCTGATTCTTGTTCCTTGCTATCACTGGCTTAAGAGAGAGAGAAAATTTTAAAATTGCTCAAACCCTCCATTAAACATGAACCAGCCAGAGTTCATCAGTTAGAGACAGAGGGACAGTGTTGTCCATCTGTCCATACCTGAGAGTGTCCAGTCTCCAGTGTGGATCCTTAAGTCCAGCTGACAGCAGCTTCACTCCTGAGTCTCCTGGATGATTGTAGCTCAGGTCCAGCACTCTCAGATGGGAGGGGTTGGAGCTCAGAGCTGAGACCAGAGAAGTACAGCCTTCCTCTGAGACCAGACACCCTGACAGACTACACACAAACACACACACACACACACACACACACACACACACACACACACACACACATACACACACACACACACACACACACACAGTAAGTCCTGCATAGTCTATTCAACATAGTTGGGATAACCCTCATATTGAACTGGATATAATTACAAGTGAGGTAAAGATTCAAAAATAATCAATATTGTGTAATTTACCAAAACAGCATATTCAAGTCAAGTTTGCGTGCCGTGAACCAAGACATACTGTTGACAAGCTGCTGAGTCAGCTAACCCTTTCCGTACAATATTGTTACCACATTTAATGCTTCATGATAAAAGTGTTAAATTTGCATTGTTAAATAGTAGTACACTAACCTGAGAGATTCCAGTCTGCAGTGTGGACTCTTCAGTCCAGCTGACACCAGCTTCACGCCTGAATCCTGCAGGTTGTTGTTACTCAGGTCCAGCTCTCTCAGACTAGAGGACTGGGAGCTGAGAACTGAGGACAGAGCTTCACAGCTTCTGTCTGACAGGTTACAGCCACTCAGTCTGAAGATAAAACATAAAAGTATGAGAAAACAATTACAGCTAATCTTTTTCTGAATGAAGAAAACTCCATTTAATCTGGATAGTTGTGTGTACACGTACAGAGCTTTTTTTGGAGGCTTTGACCACTGGCACCAGCCTCAGAAGAGCCTCCTCTGAAGCAGAGTATTTCTTCAGGTCAAACACGTCCAGATCGTCTTCTGATGACAGTAAGATGAAGACCAGAGCTGACCACTGAGCAGGAGACAGTTTATCTGTGGAGAGACTTCCTGAACTCAGGGACTTTTGGATCTGCTCCACTAGAGAACGATCATTCAGTTCATTCAGACAGTGGAACAGATTGATGCTTCTCTCTGCAGACAGATCCTCACTGATCTTCTTCTTTGTGTACTCAACTGTTTTGTGATTGGTCTTTGAGCTACTTCCTGTCTGTGTCATCAGACCTTGTAGGAGACTCTGATTGGTCTGCAGTGAAAGACCCAGGAGGAAGCGGAGAAACAAGTCCAGATGTCCATGTCGACTCTGTAAGGCCTTGTCCACAGCAGTATGGTAGAAACTTCTTGTTGTGTCTCTGAAGAATCTAGACAGCTTGGAGGTTTTTTGTTCTTCTGCCAGCAGGTTGACTCCAGAGTTGATGAAGGTCAGATGGACATGAAGAGCAGCCAGAAACTCCTGAACACTCAGATGGACGAAGCTGAACACCTTGTCCTGGTACAGTCCTTTCTCCTCTTTAAAGATCTGTGTGAACACTCCTGAGACCACTGATGCTGCTGTGATATCGATGCCACACTCTGTCAGGTCTGATTCATAGAAGATCAGGTTGCCTTTCTGCAGCTGCTCAAAAGCCAGTTTTCCCAGAGACTCGATCATCTTCCTGCTCTCTGGACTCCAGTGTGGATCTGTCTCAGCTCCTCCATCATACTTGACGTTCTTCACTTTGGACTGAACCACCAGGAAGTGGATGTACATCTCAGTCAGGGTCTTGGGCAGCTCTCCTCCTTCTCTGGTCTTCAAGGCGTCGTCCAGAACTGTAGCAGTGATCCAGCAGAAGACTGGGATGTGGCACATGATGTGGAGGCTTCGTGATCTCTTGATGTGGGAGATGATTCTGCTGGCCTGCTCCTCATCTCTGAATCTCTTCCTGAAGTACTCCTCCTTCTGGGCGTCAGTGAACCCTCTGACCTCTGTCACCATGTCAACACACCCAGGAGGAATCTGATTGGCTGCTGCAGGTCTGGTGGTAATCCAGAGACGAGCAGAGGGAAGCAGTTTCCCCCTGATGAGGTTTGTCAGCAGCACACCCACTGAGGTGGACTCTGTAACATCAGTCAGGATCTCAGTGTTGAGGAAGTCCAGAGGAAGTCGACACTCATCCAGACCGTCAAAGATGAACACGACCTCTTCAAACCGGCAGATTCCTGCTTCTTTGGTTTCACTAAAGAAGTAATCAACAAGTTCCACCAAGCTGAACTTTCTCTCTTTCAGCACATTCAGCTCTCTGAAGGTGAATGGGAATGTGAACTGGATGTCCTGGTTGGCTTTGCCTTCAGCCCAGTCCAGAGTGAATTTCTGTGTTAAGACTGTTTTCCCGATGCCAGCCACTCCCTTTGTCATCACGGTTCTGATTGGTTCATCTCTTCCAGGTGGGGTTTTAAAGATGTCTTCTTGTCTGATTGTTGTTTCTGGTCTTTCTGGTTTCCTGGATGCTGTTTCAATCTGTCTGACCTCATGTTCATCATTGACCTCTGCAGCCCCTCCCTCCATGAGGTAGATCTCTGTGAACATCTGATTCAGAAGGGTTGGGTTTCCTGCTTTAGCAATCCCCTCAAACATACACTGGAATGTCTTCTGCTGGTTAGATTTGAGTTTACGCTTACAAACTCCACGATAACTTCCTGAATGAACACACAACAAAGAAGATCATTAAGACAAAGAACATGATTCAACATTTCCTCAGAGAATGAGTACATGAATATATTTTGTTAAATATTTTGAGACAAATATCCTGTTCATCCAGCATGTTAACTCTTTAGAGAAATCCTCTTACTGCTCTGCAGATGGTCAGCCAGCTCCTCCTGCTTCATTCTCCTCAGGAAGTGCAGTGTGATCTTCAGAAATGCCTCTCTGCTGCTCCTCCTCTGCTCTTCATCCTCACCGTCCAACACCTCTCATCCTTTCTTGGACTCTCTAAGCATTCTGGGAATCTGGACTCAGAACCTCTGGATCTTCTTCAGCTCGTTCTTCACAAAAGTGACGATGTCGTCCTCCAGCAGCTGGAACAGAAGATTATATGAATGACCAAATCAAAGTGAAATCATGGAAGCACACATCAGATCCATGTTGGACAGAATAGATGTAAAAGTAGTTGTTGTACATGTACAGACCATAAAGATGGAGTCCAGGTGGGTTTGATGCTGCTGGGCAGACTGACCACTGGGACCCTCTGAGCTCTCCTGGTCCACTCTGTGGAGGAATCAGGAAGAATTAGCTCACATCATGTCTGTCCACACAGAGACACACACAAGGTAAAGGTCCATGAAGTGATGTTTGGATGTTAACAGTGAATCAGAGGACTCCCTGTAGTGGTCCACCTTTACTAGTCCTGCTGGGTATCAGTTTGAAATCCTCACCTTTGATCCACAGAGTGGCGTCCATCTTTGAAGTATAAAGGTTCACCCATAGACCGGTCACTCTTCATGGACACACAGCTTGGTTCCAGGTTCTTCCAGATTCCTCCTGATAGAAACACAAGATAAATTCTGCACTGCACCCCCAACACACTGAGACCAAACCTGTCAGTGGTGTAATACACCTACTGTACAGTATAGTTGTATCCAGGAAGTTCTTGTTAACATTGTATACAATCAAGAATTAGTTAATTGTTGTGCAGCACAAGCTTGCTGTTGGGCAGTTAGGACAGTTAGTTAATTCCAACGATCCATGACTGACAGGGGCCCCAAAATATAGGCAAAAAGTAATATAAAATTCTTAAACCATCATCATTCAGTGACAGGGGTATATATATATATATATATATATATATATATATATATATATATATATATATATATATATATATATATATATATATATATATATATCATTCATATATCAAATATAACAAAATGAATGATCCCTTTGTTTTGGCAGTAAAGTTAAATATCCCCATTGACCAAAGAGTAAACATCCATATTTGGTGTATCTGCATGAGATGGTTTGTTCCTGCCTTAGCCCCCTCACGGTTTCTAGCTGCAGTCAGTAGATGGTGTAAATCCCCGATGTGAGGAGATTGCAGATTTGGGTCGTGCATGCATCACTTTGCGATGAGTAGCATATAAGATGCTAACGAGAGACTTCTGTGATGTCAACCCAGTAAAAATGGACCAACTTCAAACACAACAAGGTTGTCAACAACCAGAGATAGCTACAACGCTTCTGTTATTGTTTGTAATGACAAAAGTTTATGACTTCACGGATTTCTGGGAGGGACAGATGCCCCAAAACTACAGCGACCACAATGTCGCCAAGTAACGTTAAATCAAAACCTGGTTTTCAGAAAAGAGTGAAAAGAGAGAGGAAAGACAAAGGAAAGGGGGTCAAACTGTAACCCAGTTTTTCACCCAGAAAGGGGGGTGGCCTCTAGTCTGAGTGGTATTAACCTGTTGGCTTAATGTCCATAGTGAATAAGCTAGCTACAGATTAGTGTTAGCCGACATTTAATCACCATTTAACCATTTCATAGACCGATATCTTGATGTGTAATGGAAGAATTGTCAGCAATATATTGATTATTGCAGAGTTGCTGTATCGTGATATTATCAGTATGGTGAGCCGTGTACTGCATGGTGATGTAAGGTATCCTGTGATCCCCTCCCCCCTAATATATAAATGCAGACTGTTAACATGTACTTGAGTCAGAAAGCCAGAGAATACATTGTCTGCATTGTTTTTACATAAGTTTTCATTTTGGGCCACCAAAAATGTTCTTTGGCCCCAAATCTAGGGCCTGGTGACCCGGTTAGAAGCTAAACTACATTTAGTGGTCTCAGTACCTGTCCTCTGTGTTAGGACAATAAAGTTGAATCAAGTCTAATAAAAAAGAGGAAGAGATGTCGTGTCAGAGCAGTGAGTTTCAGCTGAGAGTCCTTTTCTATCTTTACCTTTAAAGTTATGTATTGTCAAACGCACAATTACAATGAAGCAGTATATATTGTAGTAAAGTTTAAATATATATTATGTTTGTAGTAGACAGGTGTACAGTAACTGCAAAATGAATAACTAGAATGAACTGTACTTTAAAATGTAACTTCTGCTCACCTTTGATCAGCAGACTGGCGTCCATCTTTGAAGTTTAAAGGTTGACCCATTGACCGGTCACTCTTCATGGACACACAGCTGGGTCCAGGTCCAGGACAGTCTGGTCCCTGATGGATCCTGATAGAAAGAAATTCATTAAAGCTCACATATTTAGGAAAAGTTTTTCTCTCTGAATCAAAGACTTAAATAATATCTAATTTTAAATATTTTAATACAGACATGTTATTAAGAAAAATATCATGTTTAAAATTAATATGAAGGACAAAAAAATATAATTAATTCATGCTGCTTCTCTGGGCTGAAACACAACACACACAGAGCTTTGAGTGTGAATGATGATGGATGGATGGTGGAGTGATCTGAGTGGTGGACAGTTAGAGATGGTCCTCTCACCTCTGAGCTTTGGTCTGGCTGTCATGGTCCCCCCACAGAGGGGGTTTAGGGGGAGGGACTCCCTCCTCTCTGTCCTCACACTGACTCATAGCAGAGTCCACACCTTCATCTGGAGAGGAAACACTGAGAGCAGCAGTCCAATCATTCATCAGCACATCATCACTCATTCATCCCTCACATCATTTCTCTGAAAAAAGCCAAATATCAGCAGCTGTCCTCTGATTGGCTGCTTCTCTCTGAGTCATATCAGTGTCAGTTGAATCCTTTTGGCTCGTTGGACTGTTGCTCAGACTAAAGAAGCAGTTAGAAAACATGATGAACTCTGGGAACTACTGAGGCCTTTTCTCATCACATAATCCCATTTCATTCACTCAACACAGAGAACTGGTCAACACATGGATCAATAGTGGTTTGTTATTGGACAGAGAAGATGCTGCTGGTTCTCATTGGTCAGTGGTGAGGACCAATCAGAGCAGAGGAAGCTGCCACCAGCTGCTCTACTTCTATCAGTCCACTAGATGGCCTCATGGAGCTGTTTGGAGGATTTTACTGCTTCATGGGAACCAGAGCTGGATGTCACCAGAGAATGTCTAATAAAGGGAGAACGTCCTCTCTGGGGTAACTCCGGGTTGGTCCAATGGGGCTTAATAGGGAGTGAGATAGGAAGTGACCAGACTCTCCGGAGACGGCTCTGATGTTACTTTGGGTGGCGGCCATCTTTTGACTGGAGGTCCTCACACTAAGCTCGTTGGAGATGAACTGCGCCTCGCCTGTAAAGGTGACGAGAGCCGGCGGGGGGCGGTGACAAAAATCTGCGGTAAATTCGGACATTTTCCTTCAGGCTGAACAGGAAGTGACCAAAACACTGTGGTGCCATTCTGATTCTACATGCAATCTGTTGCTGATGTTAATTAACAACAGACTGTCGTGATTTGAACAGATTTAGTCTCTCTGACTTCTTAACATCACTATCTGCACCACAAGGTGTGTTCTGTACAGGATCAGCCTTTAAATCCTCCCTTCCTCCCCTCCTCCATCTCTCTCCCCCCTCCCTGCTGTAAACTGGTTCTCCTTCGTTCCACCACTGACTAAAGCCAACCCACCTTTAGACTGTAATTTGATCTTTGGTTGTTTCTACAGCGAGGACTCGAAGCACACGAGGAATCCTGTTTTCAGACCAGCGAGTCTCTTGCTGAGCTCCTCTTTAACACAGAAAAGCCTAAAGGGGAGAAGTGGCTCCGACAGCTGAATTAATAAAAGATCTACTACAATCTGCTGATTAATGTGCACCATGAAAAGAACACGGTCAAAACAGTTCCCATTCAATTACAATAAAATACCATCAAACACACACACTGGTTGGAATTAGACAGCTCAACTACAAGTAATATTCTTTTCTTATTAGAAAACATGTAGAAAGGTGCAAGATAATACTAGATAGAAAGCTGTGTGGCTGTTGAAATGGCTGCTGTCATTAAGGGGAGACACTACTTCAACATATCAACAGAAAACTTCCCCAGCTCATTACTCACATTAACACTATTAGCTTTGGATTCCAGGTTTTCTGACATGTGTTCAATATGAAAATGAGCCATTATCTAATGCTAACTTTTGGTGAATAACGGAGAAATCTACAGACACAAATGGACAAAGTGGAATCAGATAAATGGTTTCTCTCCACTCGTCTGAAAGAAGACATGTTGTGGAAGATAAAAGCCCAAACTCTACTCCAAGCTGCTGACCAATGAGAGAAGACATGAACACAAACACATCAACCACTAGAGGAAGATGGGTCAAATAAAAGGGAAAGGATTGAGGAGTGATAATAGCAGGTGAGAGTTCATCCTCAGCTGTTGTCTCAGTGTTGACCCCCCCTCCACATCAATAAGAGTCCTGACAGACCCCAGATCAGACTCAACTCTTCTCCTTCTCCTTCATCTGGACTTCTCTCTGCCTGCTCACACAGGCGGCCATCTTGTTTCCCAGCTTTAAACAATCACACGTTCACCATCAATTCAACCGTTTCTCCAACCACAACAATCAAAGACGTCATCTCGACCAATCACAGCTCCACTTACTGAACTTTCAGCCATGGACTTCATCAGTGTGCAGCTCTCTTCTGTCCTCAGCAGGTCTGTGTAGAAAAGGAGCTTCAACTTCAACTTCAACAGACAAAGTGAAGTGACGCAGTTTCTCATCATTAACCAGGGTGTGTGTGTGTGTGTGTGTGTGTGTGTGTGTGAGTGTGTGTGTGTGTGTGTGTGTGTGTGTGTGTGTGTGTGTGTGTGTGTGTGTGTGTGTGTGTGTGTCCTTGCTTCATTATGAAAGTATGCGTTCTGACTGGTTGGACCACTAGCGGAGCCAGAATAAACTAATGTGTGTGTGCATCAGATAAACTGGGTGTGTCCCATTTGATGGCGTTCCCCCCCCACATATACCGGTAGATTCTCTGGATGCTGCTGAGTGGTTCGATGCTTTTTGGGGTCGAAATATTTGATCCATCTGCATAAAGGTGAATCCAGGCTACTGTATGCAAATGAGGAGCGAGGGATTAAATGATCAAATCTAAAGTATACTGTCATTTAATCACTAATTATATTCAATAAATATGCTACTTTATTCAATCTCACATGGAAAGCTGTAAAGTTCGTAGCTGTATATTGACCCCAACATCAATTCAATTTCAATTCTATTTTATTCATAGTATCAAATTCATAACAAGAGTTATCTCAAGACACTTTACAGATAGTAGTAGTAGAGTCTAGACCACACTCCCGAATTTACAAGGACCCAACAGTTCTAGTAGTTTCCTCCAGAGCAAGCAACAGTGCAACAGTGGCGAGGAAAAACTCCCCTTTGGGAAGAAACCTGGGACAGACCCAGACCCAGGCTCTTGGTAGGCGGTGTCTGACGACCGGTTGGGGTTACAATGAAGAGTGGCAATAACAATCCCAAAAAAATAAATCAAAATAATAGTAGTTTGTAGTAGTTCTTTGTTGTAGTTCATGGCATAGCAGGGCACTGTGCGGCATTACAACCCCCAGCAGGACGTGGCAGGGCACAGCAGAGTGTAGCAGGATGTAACATGGCATCGCAGAACTTGTAGCGGGACCATGGCGACAGCTGCAACCATGATTTTGGAGCTTCCCTGATACGAGGAAACATGTTGGGAGAAAAAGGAACAAAAGGACTCCCCAGAGCTAGGTTAGTAGCTAGGTTAGTAACTAGGTTAGTAACTCGGTTAGTAACTAGGTTAGTAACTAGGTTAGTAACTCGGTTAGTAACTAGGTTAGTAACAAGCATTTCTGGGACATAGATGCACACAAAATAGAAAGATAGAAAGATAGAGGAGAGAGGGGCTCAGTGTGTTGAAGGAAGTCCCCCAGCTGTCTAAAACTACTACAGCATAACTAAGAGAGACAGGGTAAAGAGAGGAGCCTGGTCAGGCTAGAACTCTTCCCCAACCGGATCGGGCTGTATGCCAAGTCTCCCTTTAGTTTTATTATAATCTTGATTATATGATAGATAGATCTGACAACTATGACGAGAAGCAGGTGGGCCGGGTTAGGCGGACGCTGCAACTCCTCACTCCCTAACAATATTCAATTCTATGCCCTAACTATAAGCTTTATCAAAAAGGAAAGTCTTAAGCCTACTCTTAAATGTGGAGACGGTGTCTGCCTCCTGAACCCAAACTGGAACCTGGTTCCACAGGAGAGGAGCCTGATAGCTGAACGCTCTGGCCCCCATTCTACTTTTAGAGACTCTAGGAACCACAAGTAATCCTGCATTCTGGGAGCGTAGTGCTCTTGTAGGGCAGTAAGGTACTATGAGCTCTTTAAGATAAGATGGTGCCTGACCATGAAGAGCTTTGTAGGTGAGAAGAAGGAGTTTAAATTCTATTCTGGATTTTACAGGAAGCCAATGCAGAGAAGCTAAAACAGGAGAGATGTGATCTCTTTTCCTGGTTCCTGTCAGAACACGTGCTGCCGCATTCTGGATCAGCTGAAGAGTCTTTATGGACTTTTTTGAGCAGCCTGATAATAAAGAATTGCAGTAATCCAGCCTAGAAGTAACAAATGCATGGACTAGTTTTTCTGCATCATTTTTAGACAGGATATTCCTGATTTTTGCAATATTACGTAGGTGAAAAAAGGAGATCCTTGAAATTTGCTTTATGTGGGAATTAAAGGACATGTCCTGATCAAAGATAACTCCAAGATTCCTCACAGTTGTGCTGGAGGCCAGGGTGGTGGAGGCCAGGGTGATGCTGGAGGCCAGGGTGATGCTGGAGGCCAGGGTGATGCTGGAGGCCAGGGTGGTGCTGGAGGCCAGGGAGATGCCATCCAGAGTAACTATCTCTTTGGATAGTGCGTCACAGAGGTGCTTGGGCCCCAGAGCAATAACTTCAGTTTTATCTGAGTTTAACATTAGAAAATTACAGCTCATCCAGGTTTTAATCTCCTGAAGGCATATTTGAAGTTTAGCTAACTGATTAGTTTCATCCGGCTTGATCGATAGATATAATTGAGTATCATCTGCATAACAATGAAAGTTTATGGAGTGCTTCCTGATAATATTGCCTAAAGGAAGTGCTGTGGTACATAGCCTGTTAATAAAGACAGATTGGTTATATCTAGTAGAGAAGTGTTGACTAAGGGTAAAACTTCTTAAAGTAGCCTAGTCGGGATGGGGTCTAAGAGGCAGGTTTGAATTGAATTGAATTTTGAATTGATATCTTTATTTCGAACATGCAAGAGAAAGTATATACAAATAAAACCAAAAAAAAATAAAAAATAAAAATAATAACAAAAAGAAACAATAAAACAATGTTTAAAAAAACATTGAAGAGAAAAACAACAAACAAGGTACCCTTCTTTCCTGTGTTACATACCTCTATCACATGTGCGAAAAGGAGTAGGAAGAAGCAAAACTTATGTACTCCTACCCCTGTAATTCTTGCATTCCTTTTTTTACAATATTTATAATTATGTTGCTATATATATCCATATATATACACATACCTACACATATACATACACACATATATATATATACCCTCATACATATATATAAAAAAAAAAGAAAAAAAAAACACAAACAAAACTTTCTACAGTGCTTCTCTATACCTTCTGCAAATAATTTCTTTGTCTATTTTTTTGAAAAGGAATATGTTTGGGTTGCTTTAGGTTCTCATTTAGTTTGTTCCACAACTTAACTCTGCAAATTGATAAACATAATCTTTTCCTTGATGTTCTACATCTATTAGTCTTAAAATTTCCCCTTCCCCTTAAATCGTACCCTCCCTCCCTTTCAGAGAACATCTTTTGTATATTCCCAGGCAATAGGCTATTTCTTACTTTGAACATGAATACTGCAATTTGATATTCAATTAAGTCATGGTATTTTAGCAATTTAGACTTTAGAAATAATGGATTTGTATGATCCCGAAATCCGGCGTTGTGAATGATTCTTATTGCTCTTTGTTGCATTATGACTAGTGGCTGTAGTGAGTGTTGATACGTGTTTCCCCAAACCTCTACACAGTAGTTCAGATAAGGTAAGAGTAGTGAGCAGTATAGCATGTGAAGTGATTTGAGATCCAGAATGTGCTTTGCTCTCGCTAGGACTGAAATACTTCTGGACAGTTTTGTTTTGATGTGTTTTATGTGAGGCTTTCAGCAAATCTTGTCATCTATGATCACTCCAAGGAATTTATTTTCATGTACTCTTTCTATCTTAACCCCCTCTATCTGTATCTGTGCTTGATGCGTTGACTTACAGTTTCCGAATACCATGAATGTAGTTTTACTAAAATTTATTGATAACCTGTTTGTGTCAAACCATTGTTTTATTTTCTTGAATTCTGAAGTGATTAATTCCAAGAGTTGCTGTAAGCTGTCCCCTGATCCAAATATGTTTGTGTCATCTGCAAAAAAAAAAATTCAATATTTGAGATACTTTACAAATATCATTGATATATAATAAAAATAACTTTGGTCCCAACACTGACCCCTGGGGGACACCACAAGCAATGCCCAGACATTCAGACAAATAAACTCCCATCTTCACAAATTGTTGTCTGTCTCTCAGATAACTTCTCATCCAGTTTAGAGCTACCCCCCTGATCCCGATTCGTTCCAGTTTACTGATTAATATTTTGTGATTTATTGTATCAAATGCTTTTTTTAGATCAATGAAAACCCCAACTGCATATTTCTTTTTATCTGTGGAGTTTGTGATTTCTTCAATGAGTTCTGTTAGTGCTAGTGAGGTTGATCTATTTTTTCTAAATCCATATTGGCTATCAGTGAGTAGTTTATTTTTATCAATAAATTTCTCTAATCTGTTGTTGAATAATTTTTCTAAATTTTTTGAAAATTGTGACAATAGAGAGACAGGCCTGTAATTTGTGAAGTGGTGTTTATTTCCAGTTTTGTATAGAGGAATGACTTTTGCTATTTTCATTTTTGTTGGAAATTTACCGGTTAAAAATGATAAATTGCAGATGTTAGTTAGTGGTTTGGCGATCCCCTCTAATACTTTCTGTATAATTTTTATATCTATTCCATCGTGATCAGTGGATGGTTTGATTTTGCATTCTTTAACAATATCAATTATTTCTTTTTCATCTACTGGTGTCAGAAATATTGAACTGGGATTTCTATCTATTAGCTTCTTATATGGACTTTCTAATGTTTGTGGAAACAGGATTTGTTCAGCTAAGTTTGGTCCCACGTTTGCAAAAAATGTATTGCAGTTATTAACCACCTCCTCCATGTTACTAATATTTTTATCATTATCAATGAAGTAATGGGGATAAGTATGAGTAGCCTGTCTATTATTATTTTTAATAATATTATTTAAAATGTTCCATATACCTTTAATTTAATACCTTTAATATTAATTTTCAGTCTCTATAGTCATGTGTTTTATAAATTCTCTATAAAGTGTATTTTTCTTTTAACAGGCGTTTTGTAATCCCTTGGAAATCCACGGTCTATCATTTAGTTTTTGTTTTCTGCTATATATTTTCATTGGACAATTTTTATCACATAATAATTTAAATATTCTTAGGAATTCTTCATATGTTTTGTCAACATCTTTTTCCTTATCAATAAACTCCCAGTCTTGTGCTAGCAAATCAACTTTTAATGCCTCCATTGTTTCTTCTGTCCTGACCCTTTTGGAAATTGGTTTATTAACATGCCTGTTCAGAGTGTAGTTGCTGTCATAAACTGTAAAAATTGGTAGGTGGTCACTGATATCATTTATTAGTAATCCACTCATTGTATTGTTATGTATGATATTTGTAAATATATTGTCTATTAGTGTCACACAGTGAGAAGTAATTCGGCTGGGTCTTGTCATTTTGGGATTGAGGCCTAGACTAAACACAGTGTTGATAAATTCCTCAGTCATTTTATGGTTATTTGGATTTAACAAGTCAATATTAAAGTCCCCACAGATGAACATAACTTTTTGGCTAGTTTTTGTAAATGTCTCTTCCACCAGTCCTTAAAAGTGTCAATATTCGAACCTGGTGACCTGTATATGCAACTTACAATAATATTTTTCTTCTTTTCCATACATATTTCTATTGTGACACATTCCAATAAATTATCCACCACCATTGACATTTTTTCCACATATAGTATCACACCACCCCCACTCTTGTTTACTCTGTTAATAGAAAACATTTCATATCCTTCAATTCCAAAATCTGATTCTTTTCCGCTGTTTATCCAAGTTTCTGTTATCGCAATTATGTTAAAGTGCTGTTTCAATTGCTTTAGATAGTGTTTGATACTGTGAGAGTTGGCATACAGACTTCTGCTGTTAAAGTGGATAATGGATAATTGCTGTTCGGTCTTGATTGACCTATTAAATTGTTCATCAGTGTAATAATTGCAGTTATTGTTTATGTTAGCAAAGAAATTGTTCTCAGGATCAATGTCATTTTCCATATCCTGTGAGTGGTGTTCAGTGTACTGGAAGGTGTTCAGTTCCAGGTGCTCATATTCCACCAGACTTTGTAGTGAGTGACTATCTCCGGTAGGTTGATGGTTTGGATGAAGCCTAGTCGGGATGGGGTCTAAGAGGCAGGTTGATGGTTTAGATGAAGCCTAGTCGGGATGGGGTCTAAGAGGCAGGTTGATGGTTTAGATGAAGCCTAGTCGGGATGGGGTCTAAGAGGCAGGTTGATGGTTTAGATGAAGCCTAGTCGGGATGGGGTCTAAGAGGCAGGTTGATGGTTTAGATGAAGAAATAATTGAATTAAATTGATAAAGATCAAGTGAAGCAAAGCAGTCTAAACATATATCTGGTTTTACAGCTGTTTCTAGGTTCCTGAGTTTAGAGATAAGTCAGTGCCAGTTAAAGGCAGGTCTTGGTGAATTTTGCTTCTAACAGTTATAATTTTATCATTGAAGAATCTCATGAAGTCGTTACTACTAAGAGCTATGGGAATACTTGGCTCAGTAGAGCTGTGACCTTCCGCTAGCCTGGCTACAGTACTGAAAAGAAACCTGGGGTTGTTCCTATTTTCCTCTATTAATGACGAGTAGTACGCAGTTCTGGCATTACGGAGGGCCTTCCTATACGTTTTAAGACTATCTTGCCAGATTAAACGAGAATTTTCCAATTTGGTGGAACGTCAAATCTTCTCAAGTTTCCGCGATATTTGCTTTAATTTGCGAGTTTCAGTGTTATACCATGGAGCTAACCGTCTTTGTTTAATTATCTTCTTTTTTAGAGGGGCAACTGAGTCAAGTGTCATTCTCAGCGAGCCTGCTGCACTATCAACAAAATGATCGATTTGGGAGGGACTGAAATTAGCATAGGAGTCCTCCGTTACTTTGTGACTTGATACTGAATTAAAAGCTAATGGAATCACATCCTTAAATTTAGCTACAGCGCTATCAGATAGACATCTTGTATAGAAGTTTTTGCCTAATGGCGTGTAGTTCAGCAGTATAAACTCAAAAGTTATCAAACAGTGGTCAGATAGAAAGGGATTCTGTGGGAACACTATTAAATGTTCAATTTCAACACCATATACCAGAACAAGATCGAGGGTGTGGCCAAAACGGTGAGTCGGTTTATGAACACTTTGAGAGAAGCCAATAGAATCTAATAGAGAGATAAACACAGTACTAAGGCTATCATTCTCATCGTCCACATGAATATTAAAATCCCCTACAATAAGAACTTTGTCCGTTTTTAGCACTAAATTTGACAAAAACTCTGCAAATTCAGATAAGAATTCAGAGTATGGACCAGGTGCTCGGTACACTATAACAAATAGAACTGGTTGCAGTGATTTCCAACTTGGGTGTGAAAGACTAAGAACAAGACTTTCAAAAGAGTTATAATTTAGTTTAGGTTTAGAGCTGATTAGTAGACTAGAATCGAAGATGGCTGCCACTCCACCTCCTTGGCCTGTGCCTCGAGGAATGTGAGTATTAATATGACTGGGGGGGGGTGGATTCATTTAGACTAACATATTCTCCATCACCCAGCCAGGTTTCAGTAAGGCAAAATAAATCAATATTAGAATCTGATATTAATTCATTTACTAGTACACCTTTAGAAGAGAGAGATCTGATGTTTAAGAGTCCACATTTAATTCTCCTATTCTTTTGCACTATTGCACTTGTGGTTTTAATTGCTATGAGGTTTTCATGCACAGCTCCTCTTCTGTTTACCTTTGATTTAAATAACTTCAATGGTCGGGGGGGCAGACACCGTCACTATGGGGTTGTGACTAGGTAACCCCTGGAATGGAGGAGCAGAGAAGTGTGTCAGACTGCGACTCTGCCTCCTGGTCCCAACTCTGGATTGTCAGGGATTAGGTCCACTAATAAACTCGTCAAGATTTCTAGAAATGAGAGCTGCTCCATCCCAAGTGGGATGAATGCCGTCCCTCCGAATCAGACCAGGTCTTCCCCAGAAAGACTGCCAGTGATCCACAAAGCCCACATCATTATCTGGACACCACCTCGACAGCCAGCGGCGAAATGATGACATGCGGCTATACATGTCATCGCTGGTTAGATTTGGCAGAGGTCCAGAGAAAACTACGGTGTCCGACATTGACTTTGCGTATGTACACACCGATTCAACATTAATCTTGGTGACCTCCGTTTGGCGTAACCGGGAGTCAGTAACGCCAACGTGAATAACAATCTTACTGTATTTACGTTTATCCTTAGCCAGCAGTTTCAGATAAGACTCAACGTCGCCCGCTCTATCCCCCGGGATGCACTTAACTATGGCTGCTGGCTTTGCTAACTTCACGTTTCTCAAAATGGAGCTGCCGATAACCAGAGTTGGTTTCTCAGCGGGTGTATCGCTGAGTGGGGAAAATCTGTTAGAAACGCTAACAGGCTGCTGGTGGTCCGTGGCCTTTGAAAGCTTACGACTACTTTTGCCACGAACAGTAACCCAGGAACCTTTTCTTGGCTGCTCAGGAGCTGCCGGGGGACGGCTACCAGAGGCTAACTCAGGCTCAGGCCGCCCCGCACCGGCTACTGGGGGTGTGGTTAGCTACGGTAGCTAACGACTGATCTATCATGGTGCACATCTGGACTTCTAACTCACTAAGCCTCGCCTCCATGTCTATATATAAACTACACTTGTTACACATACCATTGTCGCTAAAGGATGCAGAAGAGTAACTAAACATCTCACACATCGAGCAAGAGAAAGTAGGAGAGGGAGACGACATGGCTAACTGCTAAGCTAAAGTACGGTAGCGTTAGCTACCAAGCATTTAAAAACAACTGTTATTTAACCAAAGTCGCTGAAAAATGAAAAGATTAGTAAGTGCTTAGTCAGAACTACTACAAGAAAAAGTGTTTTGCGGACAGTTAGCCGCTGTAATAGCAAATCTAACAAACTGAATTGGTATTTAGTGAGCAGCAACATGCTACCAACACACAATCACCGGAAACGGAAATGAGTCAGGTACGTCTGTCGTATGTCGCTGCCAGCTGTCTGACATCTCCATGCATCCTCTTTCATTTAAGGCCTGATATGCAGAGTCAGGACCGCTCTCCTCTCACCGTCAGTGGGAATAAAACACACTTCCTGTCTGAAAAATCCCTGTTTTAGCACTACAACCTCATGTGCACAGCCAGCAGGTACACAGAACCGGACCAATACCTGTCTTTCCACCAAATCCTCTCGTCTTGTCAATGAAAATAATTCAGATCTTTGTTTAACGTCTGTAATGTGGAAAACTCAGGATTGCAGAGGCTGACGATGACAATCTTTTCAGGACTTTTGGAGACATGTCTGTTAAGATACAACTCCCCCCCCCTCCCCTTCAAACCAAACTCCTAACAAATCTAACAGTATCATGTTGCTGCCCTGTAAATCCAGCAAAGGAAAATGACAAAGGAAGAAGAATTATAACCAAGAAAGTCATAAAAAATGGAGGTTGGTTACAAAAAGTGATGAAAAGGCCTTTATTAAATAGTTCAAGACATTAAAAATACACCAAGGCGTGTGGGCTGGAGCCTTCCTCAGGGGGGAGGGAAACACAGGGAACATCAGAGTGATTAGAGCTTGCAGGTGATATGTTCACCCTGACCCTGACCCTGAATACACAACACCCCCCCCATCTTCAATCAAGCAAAATGCAGAGTACAGCCAGCAAAACACGGCAACATAAACGTCTGTTTTTTTAGAAACATATAAAGAGGATAAAGAATTACAACAACTTTGTTCAACATGAATTTAAGTTTTTCTTCTGAATCGATGCTGCTTTCTGATTAATTCAGCATAAATTTATTTTAAAAACACTTTTCAGAGGTAGAATCATAATGTGCTTCACATAAAAACATACAAGATAAAGTCTAATGGATTCATACCCACATTGTTGTGTGACGGTATGAACAGAGATGGACGTCTGAGAGAATCTGTTGATTGCATTAAACAAAAGTCATTTTATCGGTTGACTTGTTTTTAAATCTGCAGAGAACTAACCAGTTGTGGACGACTAAACAAGTGAAAGTCTGGGATTGGGTGTGAAAAGGAGCGTAGAGATAGATGGGCTCCAAGGGTTAAACTGACATGTGATTTATAGGAACAAATTCTTCATGTCTGGTCTGGAGTGTGTGATGGTGAACAGACTGAACTTTGATTTCAGCAGCCGATCTTAAGTCAGGGTTTCTCTCCACAGGAGAGACTCTCAGTCCTGCAGAGGACACAGAGACACTGAGGAACCAGCTGACCAGACCATGAACCCAAACCCAGGATAGAGAGGCTGAGTGAATGTGGTGTAGAAGGTGTGGAGGTGGATCAGTGAGTCAGAGGAGACTGTGTAGAAGGACAGAGAGCCAGCAGGACAGTCCACATACACTGCTACTCTGTTAGAGACAGAGGAGGACGGGAGGACTGTTCTTCTGTTATTGTGCCAGACAGAGTAACGATCATCAGAGCAGATCAGACTCCAGGACTGATCATTAAATCCAAACCCACAGTCATCACTGTCTCCTTTCCTTCTGATTCCTCTGTAACTAACTGCTATAAGAACCCCTCCTCTCCTCTGGACCTCCCAGTAACAGCAACCAGTCAGACCATCTCTACACAGCAGCTGAGGACAGGAGTCAAACCTCTCTGGATGATCAGGATATGACTGATCCTCTAACACACCTGTCACCTTCCTGTTGTTGTCCGACAGTTTGAGTCCTCTGTGTACTGTGTTTGTGTCCAGTTCCAGTTTACAGACATCTGATGGAGAGAACAAGACACAATACAGCTGCAGGTTATCATCTGATGATTTATTAACAACTTTACTGACAATTACTGAAAGAAAATCATTGAAATCAACAAATAATCATGATAATTCATCATAATCTGAATATTGATTAAAATAATGGTGATTATCATTTTGTCCATAATGGTGCAGCCCTGCTGTCTTCTACTTAAGTGCCAAATGTCCCGGTAGCTGAGAGTGGGGACGTTTCTTTTAAAAGCCCAATAGGCTAATAATTGGAATGGTGTTTATAAATGGGGGGTGAGGATGAAGAACAAGCACTTTAACTACACATTTATGTTGTAGTGACCTGCACTGTCACTGAAAAACACAATCATCTGTTTAGTGATGGAAAGTGACTGCAGGGTTGAAGGAGGTTTGACAGCTGTGTCAATCAAGGGAGAAGGTAATGCCCCCACTGATAGGGGGGTCTGTAGCGTACTAACCCTTAGCCTAAATACAGATCTTGTCTAAAATACTGCTGGTTCTGTGGTGTCGGAGCTTCAAATCTGATGCCTGCAGCGCGCCATAGAAGGATCAATTGAGGAGCGTCAATTAACGCTGTTAGTGTGTTCGGGCCTTAACCCCCCACCAAAGAGCTGACATTTAGCACAAAGTTCAGACCTAGAACATCAAATCTCAAAGTGAACTGAGTGTGAATGAACATCAGAGGGTTGTGGGTCCACCAACTGGCTTTAAGCTGGTTTTCATTGACCAGGGCCAGATGTGAAAAACTCTAGCTGGCTCTCAAACTCTAAACACACTCACACTTCCTCAGACCAGGTCTCAGTCTCTGTGGTCCACCATGGTCCATCCTGCAGGAAGAAACAAAGTCAGAATCAACTTCATACACCTTCACTCACTGTGTGAGGCCTTACACCCCCACCCAAACTCACACTATGAATAACAAAAATATGTAATATCCACGTTCGTCTATACAGCACAATATGTATTACTTTTATTCTGGAGATATAACGGGGACTTGTCCCTCTATGGGAGGACCAAATCACTTAATCCTAACTTGACCATAAACACAAAAAGTCAGTCTAATCAATAAACTAAAACCAGTACTATTTAACCATATGTGACAATTCAAAATATAAAAAGGGTCTCAAATATGTATCCCCTGTAGATTAATTTCAAAAAAACGATCCTAAGTGTTTATTATTTATCACTCCCTCCTCTTTCAATGTTCATGTGGCACTTATTCACCTCACTTAAGCCTACTTGGGTCTGTCAGAGTGTTTAGGCTGCCCACCCAATCACAAGTTAGAAACGCCATTCATATTTTTGTGCTTTTTTATCACTGCTAACCACATTTTCTTTTATTCTCTTTCTTATTTCTCTTGTTTGGGTTGGCTGAGCTGATTCTTGTTCCTTGCTATCACTGGCTTAAGACGGAGAGAAAAGAGAAAATTTTAAAACCCTCCATTATACATGAACCAGCCAGAGTTCATCAGTTAGAGACAGAGGAAGTGTTGTCCATCTGTCCATACCTGAGAGTGTCCAGTCTCCAGTGTGGATCCTTAAGTCCAGCTGACAGCAGCTTCACTCCTGAGTCTCCTGGATGATTGTAGCTCAGGTCCAGCACTCTCAGATGGGAGGGGTTGGAGCTCAGAGCTGAGACCAGAGAAGTACAGCCTTCCTCTGAGACCAGACACCCTGACAGACTACACACACACACACACAAACACACACACACACACACACATACACAGTAAGTCCTGCATAGTCTATTCAACATAGTTGGGATAACCCTCATATTGAACTGGATATAATTTCAAGTAAGGTAAAGATTCAAAATAATCAATATTGTGTCATTGACCAAAACGGAATATTCAAGTCAAGTTTAAGTGCCGTGAACCAAGACATACTGTTGACAAGCTGCTGAGTCAGCTAACCCTTTCAGTACAATAATGTTACATTTAATACAGCATGATAAAAATGTTAAATTTGCAGTGTTAAACAGCAGTACACTAACCTGAGAGCTTCCAGTCTGCAGTGTGGACTCTTCAGTCCAGCTGACACCAGCTTCACTCCTGAATCCTGCAGGTCATTGTTACTCAGGTCCAGCTCTCTCAGACTAGAGGACTGGGAGCTGAGAACTGAGGACAGAGCTTCACAGCTTCTGTCTGACAACTTACAGCCACGCAGTCTGAAAGTAATATTCAGCCAGTCCATTTAATTATGAATAAATTAATACAAAGAAACAATGTAAGTGGTCATCATTTTAAAATTACAGTACACTAACCTGAGAGTTCCCAGTCTGCAGTTTGGACTTTTCAGTCCAGGAGACACCAACTCCACTCCTGAATCCTGCAGGTTGTTGTTACTCAGGTCCAGCTCTCTCAGACTAGAGGACTGGGAGCTGAGAACTGAGGACAGAGCTTCACAACTTCTCTCTGACAGGTTACAGCCACTCAGTCTGAAGACAAAAAAGAAAAATATGAAAAAAATTACAGCTCATCTTTTTCTGAATGAAGAAAACTCAATTTAATCTGGATAGTTGTGTGTGCACGTACAGAGCTTTGTTGGAGGCTTTGACCACTGGCAGCAGCCTCAGAAGAGCCTCCTCTGAAGCAGAGTATTTCTTCAGGTCAAACACGTCCAGATCTGTCTTCTGATGACAGTAAGATGAAGACCAGAGCTGACCACTGAGCAGGAGACAGTTTATCTGTGGAGAGACTTCCTGAACTCAAGGACTGTTGGATCTGCTCCACTAGAGAACGATCTTTCAGTTCATTCAGACAGTGGAACAGATTGATGCTTCTCTCTGCAGAACGATTCTCACTGATCTTCTTCTTGATGTACTCTACTGTTTTCTGATTGGTCTTTGAGCTACTTCTTGTCTGGGTCATCAGACCTCGTAGGAGACTCTGATTGGTCTGCAGTGAAAGACCCAGGAGGAAGCGGAGGAACAAGTCCAGATGTCCATTTGGACTCTGTAAGGCCTTGCCCACAGCACTCTGGTAGAAATTTGTTTTGTCTCTAAAGACTCTAGACAGCTTGGAGGTTTTTTGTTCTTCTGCCAGCAGGTTGACTCGAGAGTTGATGAAGGTCAGATGGACATGAAGAGCAGCCAGAAACTCCTGAACACTCAGATGGACGAAGCTGAACACCTTGTCCTGGTACAGTCCTCTCTCCTCTTTAAAGATCTGTGTGAACACTCCTGAGCACACTGCGGCTGCTCTGATATCGATGCCACACTCTGTCAGGTCTGATTCATAGAAGATCAGGTTTCCTTTCTGCAGCTGCTCAAAAGCCAGTTTTCCCAGAGACTCTATCATCTTCCTGCTCTCTGGACTCCAGTGTGGATCTGTCTCAGCTCCTCCATCATACTTGATGTTCTTTACTTTGGACTGAACCACCAGGAAGTGAATGTACATCTCAGTCAGGGTCTTGGGCAGCTCTCCTCCCTCTCTGGTCTTCAACACGTCCTCCAGAACTGTAGCAGTGATCCAGCAGAAGACTGGGATGTGGCACATGATGTGGAGGCTTCGTGATCTCTTGATGTGGGAGATGATCCTGCTGGCCTGCTCCTCATCTCTGAATCTCTTCCTGAAGTACTCCTCCTTCTGGGCGTCAGTGAACCCTCTGACCTCTGTCACCATGTCAACACACCCAGGAGGGATCTGATTGGCTGCTGCAGGTCGTGTGGTTATCCAGAGGCGAGCAGAGGGAAGCAGTTTCCCCCTGATGAGGTTTGTCAGCAGCACAGCCACTGAGGTGGACTCTGTAACATCAGTCAGGATCTCAGTGTTGAGGAAGTCCAGAGGAAGTCGACACTCATCCAGACCATCAAAGATGAACACAACCTGGACCTCTTCAAACCGGCAGATTCCTGCTTCTTTGGTTTCACTAAAGAAGTAATCAACAAGTTCCACCAAGCTGAACTTTCTCTCTTTCAGCACATTCAGCTCTCTGAAGGTGAATGGGAATGTGAACTGGATGTCCTGGTTGGCTTTGCCTTCAGCCCAGTCCAGAGTGAACTTCTGTGTTAAGACTGTTTTCCCGATGCCAGCCACTCCCTTTGTCATCACTGTTCTGATTGGTTCATCTCTTCCAGGTGGGGTTTTAAAGATGTCTTCTTGTCTGATTGTTGTTTCTGGTCTGTCTGGTTTCCTGGATGCTGTTTCAATCTGTCTGACCTCATGTTCATCATTGACCTCTGCAGCCCCTCCCTCCATGAGGTAGATCTCTGTGAACATCTGATTCAGAAGGGTTGGGTTTCCTGCTTTAGCAATCCCCTCAAACATACACTGGAACGTCTTCTGCTGGTTAGATTTGAGTTTACGCTTACAAACTCCACAATAACTTCCTGAATGAACACAACAAAGAAGATCATTAAGACAAAGAACATGATTCAACATTTCCTCAGAGAATGAGTACATGAATATATTTTGTTAAATATTTTGAGACAAATATCCCGTTCATCCAGCATGTTAACTCTTTAGAGAAATCCTCTTACTGCTCTGCAGACGGTCAGCCAGCTCCTCCTGCTTCATTCTCCTCAGGAAGTGCAGTGTGATCTTCAGAAATGCCTCTCTGCTGCTCCTCCTCTGCTCTTCATCCTCACCGTCCAACACCTCATCATCCTTTTCTGACTCTCTAAGCATTCTGGGTAATCTGGACTCAGAACCTTCTGGATCTTCTTCAGCTCGTTCTTCACAAAAGTGACGATGTCGTCCTCCAGCAGCTGGAACAGAAGATTATATGAATGACCAAATCAAAGTGAAATCATGGAAGCACACATCAGATCCATGTTGGACAGAATAGATGTAAAAGTAGTTGTTGTACATGTACAGACCATAAAGATGGAGTCCAGGTGGGTTTGATGCTGCTGGGCAGACTGACCACTGGGACCCTCTGAGCTCTCCTGGTCCACTCTGTGGAGGAATCAGGAAGAATTAGCTCACATCATGTCTGTCCACACAGAGACACACACAAGGTAAAGGTCCATGAAGTGATGTTTGGATGTTAACAGTGAATCAGAGGACTCCTGTAGTGGTCCACCTTTACTAGTCCTGCTGGGTATCAGTTTGAAATCCTCACCTTTGATCAACAGAGTGGCGTCCATCTTTGAAGTTAAAGGTTCACCCATAGACCGGTCACTCTTCATGGACACACAGCTGGGTCCAGGTTCTTCCAGATTCCTCCTGATAGAAACACAAGATAAATTCTGCACTGCACCCACAACACACTGAGACCAAACCTGTCAGTGGTGTAATACACCTACTGTACAGTATAGTTGTATCCAGGAAGTTCTTGTTAACATTTGTATGATCAATAAATCAGTATTTAATTTCAGTGCATGTTTTAAAGCTTGCTGTGGGGTGACCAGCACCAGTGGAATCTTGAACATGCTGGGGGTTAGGACCAGGGCCCATGATGGTGGAATAAAATAGGTAAAAACTAATATAATTAGGATTATTAAACTATCATCATTCAGAACTAGTGGTACAGTATATATGTTCAAATATAATACTAAAATTTGTCTAAACATGTTGTGATAAATATCCCCATCAAACCAATATTAATAATGATCATGCATCCCAAATGTATCTTGGCATGAAACTTAGACATTAAATCAAAATGCCTTATTTTTAAAAAACAAAAGATTAAAAAAATGACAAGAATGACAGAAAGGGGTAGACTGTTTTTGCTTAATGTCCACACGTGAGGATAAGGCTAGCTACAGAATTAGCATTTAATCACCATTAATCAGTGCTATAAAACATTTAAAGATATGCATATTAATCATTGTTGCCTCTTTTGGCAGACTTAACAACAGTAAAAATGAGTGAAGCAATGGAAGGACATTAACTGTTTTCACTAGCTGAAAATTAACAACATTGGTCCAACACATTTTTCTTGTTGTAACAACCATGGAAATAATTTAAAAATCTGCTGTCTGTTATCCTGTTTTGTAATGACAAACACAATTTAAAACAATTAAAGTTATAATAATAATTTTAGTTATAATAAGAGTCAATTTTCCATTTTTTTTCAAAGCCAAAAAAATACATTGAGACTGTTAAAAGATGGGGGTCATACATTTGTTACAATTTTTAATCTGGGGGGGTTAACTACAACTAACAAATCCCCAGCAGTTTTGTGCAGTACTAGTATTGAACTATGAGAACCCCAAGAATTTGCAAGCCTTTAATTACTGTATTATATAAAGCTTTTGATGGGACAGGGAAGGTCCTCCAGATGTGGTGATGCTGGTGGGGCCCCTGTTCCATTTTCTGTCATTGCCCAAAATTCCTGCAGTGTCCTGGTCCCCTATAGATAGATACATGATCATGTTGATAGATTTTGCATCACATGATTTAATCCTTTCATATTGACAATACAGATGTGTAAGGGATCTGGGACATTTCAACAAATATCTTCCATACCTAATAAGATTAACCTCTACTACCTTTGTTATTATCATTAATGGTCAATGCATGACTAACTCACTGCTTGGTGATGTAAGTTTAGCCCATTGATCCCCAGTTTACCTATAGAAATGCAGACTGTTAACATGTACTGAAGAGTCAGAAAGCCAAGAATACATTGTCTGCATTGTTTTTAAATAAGTTTGCATTTTGGGCCACTGAAAAAATGTTCTTTGGCCCCCAAATCTAGGGCCTGGACCCGGTTAGAAGCTAAGGATGCTTTATGCTGGTTTTAGTGGTCTCAGTACCTGTCCTCTGTGTTAGGACAATAAAGTTGAATCTAATCTAATAAAAATATCAAGAGATGTCATATTGTCAGAGCAGTGAGTTTCAGCTGAGAGTCCTTTTCTAGTTTTTTACCTTTAAAGTTATGTATTGTCAAACGCACAATTACAATGAAGCAGTATATATTACAGTTAAAGCTTTAAATATATATTATGTTTGTAGTAGACAGGTGTACAGTAACTCAAAATGAATAATAGTGAACTCAGTTTTAAAATGTAACTTCTGCTCACCTTTGATCAGCAGACTGTCCATCTTTGAAGTACCTATAAGATCTGATCCATAGACCGGTCACTCTTCATGGACACACAGCTGGGTCCAGGTCCAGGACAGTCTGGTCCCTGATGGATCCTGATAGAAAGATATTCATTAAAGCTCACATATTTAGGAAAATTCTCTCTGACTCAAAGACTTAAATAATTTAACATGTTTGAATACAAAATGAAAAATATTTTCATTGTGACTTTGTTAATTTAAAGAAACCTTTTTCAACTAATTACTTTTCATCATGTTTAAAAGTAACATAAAATTCCTTTGAACTGGTCACTCTTGAAGGACACACAGCTGGGTCTGGGTTCAGGTCCAGATATGGGTCAGGTCCAGGTCCCGTGCTGCTTCTCTGGGCTGAAACACAACACACACAGAGCTTTGAGTGTGAATGATGATGGATGGATGGTGGAGTGATCTGAGTGGTGGACAGTTAGAGATGGTCCTCTCACCTCTGAGCTTTGGTCTGGCTGTCATGGTCCCCCCCCACAGAGGGGGTTTGGGGGAGGACTCCCTCCTCTCTGTCCTCACACTGACTCATAGCAGAGTCCACACCTTCATCTGGAGAGGAAACACTGAGAGCAGCAGTCCAATCATTCATCAGCACATCATCACTCATTCATCCCTCACATCATTTCTCCTGGAAAAAGCCAAATATCAGCAGCTGTCCTCTGATTGGCTGCTTCTCTCTGAGTCATATCAGTGTCAGTTGAATCCTTTTGGCTCGTTGGACTGTTGCTCAGACTAAAGAAGCAGTTAGAAAACATGATGAACTCTGGGAACTACTGAGGCCTTTTCTCATCACATAATCCCATTTCATTCACTCAACACAGAGAACTGATCAACACATGGATCAATAGTGGTTTGTTATTGGACAGAGAAGATGCTGCTGGTTCTCATTGGTCAGTGGTGAGGACCAATCAGAGCAGAGGAAGCTGCCACCAGCTGCTCTACTTCTATCAGTCCACTAGATGGCCTCATGGAGCTGTTTGGAGGATTTTACTGCTTCATGGGAATCAGAGCTGGATGTCACCAGAGGAATCAAATCTGGATGTCACAGCACGAGCAAGGTATCTAAAAATACATCAGAAACCAAGAGTAAAAACACATCATACAGTGAGTGGAAAACAGTAAAATCCGGAGTTGGTCAGAAGAATGGTGGCGTATTAAAAGCCTGACTCAACAGATAAGTCTTGATTTTGGACCTAAAAGGCTAGATCTGGGGGGGTAACTTGTTCAGAGTCTTTGCATGATGTTACTGAAAATATTACACTCCGTTTATCTTCATTAAAATTAAGAAAGTTTTCTGAAAACCACAACTTAATATCAGCGATCTAAGCAGGAGTTTAGTACACTGTCACTAAGACAGGATGTCATTTGCTTTTAGCAAAAATCATCTGCGTAGCAATGAAATGACAGAGATTTTTGCCAAATGCTAAACCATCTAGGTGAGAGCCTCTGATGCCTCCACAATGCTCAAGGTGCTGTGAGGTCCTAAAAACCTCCTCTCTCTCCTCCTCCCCTCCTCCCTCTCTCTCTCCTTGGTAGGTTTCATGTGGTGACTACCTTTTCCTTCAGGCTGCTTAAATTCCTCAAACAGCTGAAGGTGACAGGTACAACAAACACGGGGTTTCCTGACAGATGCTACTTTGTCAATAAAATACCAGAAATGTTCACTACTGATGGACACATCTGTTGAGCATGGATGTATGACAGAGTTCATATATTAAATACCACTCTAGGTTCATGACAACTGCTGCTAACAGATTTGGTGCATCTTCTCCACCTTCACAGCATTCTGTATTCATCTAGACTTCCCTTACTACACCCAGGGACAATGGTGCTCTTTTCCCTCTTCATTCAGGATCAGCCTTCCCTCCCTTCCTCTCTCCTCCTCTCTCCCCCTTCCCTCCTCCCTCCTCCCTCCCTCCTGTAAACTGGTTCTCCTTCGTTCCACCACTGACTAAAGCCAACCCACCTTTAGACTGTAATTTGATCTTTGGTTGTTTCTACAGCGAGGACTCGAAGCACACGAGGAATCCTGTTTTCAGACCAGCGAGTCTCTTGCTGAGCTCCTCTTTAACACAGAAAAGCCTAAAGGGGAGAAGTGGCTCCGACAGCTGAATTAATAAAAGATCTACTACAATCTGCTGATTAATGTGCACCATGAAAAGAACACGGTCAAAACAGTTCCCATTCAATTACAATAAAATACCATCAAACACACACACTGGTTGGAATTAGACAGCTCAACTACAAGTAATATTCTTTTCTTATTAGAAAACATGTAGAAAGGTGCAAGATAATACTAGATAGAAAGCTGTGTGGCTGTTGAAATGGCTGCTGTCATTAAGGGGAGACACTACTTCAACATATCAACAGAAAACTTCCCCAGCTCATTACTCACATTAACACTATTAGCTTTGGATTCCAGGTTTTCTGACATGTGTTCAACATGAAAATGAGCCATTATCTAATGCTAACTTTTGGTGAATAACGGAGAAATCTACAGACACAAATGGACAAAGTGGAATCAGATAAATGGTTTCTCTCCACTCGTCTGAAAGAAGACATGTTGTGGAAGATAAAAAGCCCAAACTCTACTCCAAGCTGCTGACCAATGAGAGAAGACATGAACACAAACACATCAACCACTAGAGGAAGATGGGTCAAATAAAGAGGGAAAGGATTGAGGATTGATAATAGCAGGTGAGAGTTCATCCTCAGCTGTTGTCTCAGTGTTGACCCCCCCCTCCACATCAATAAGAGTCCTGACAGACCCCAGATCAGACTCAACTCTTCTCCTTCTCCTTCATCTGGACTTCTCTCTGCCTGCTCACACAGGCGGCCATCTTGTCTCCCAGCTTTAAACAATCACACGTTCACCATCAATTCAACCGTTTCTCCAACCACAACAATCAAAGACGTCATCTCGACCAATCACAGCTCCACTTACTGAACTTTCAGCCATGGACTTCATCAGTGTGCAGCTCTCTTCTGTCCTCAGCAGGTCTGTGTAGAAAAGGAGCTTCAACTTCAACTTCAACAGACAAAGTGAAGTGAGTTTCTCATCGAAACCAGTTTCTCATCATTAACCAGTGGTGTGTGTGTGTGTGTGTGTGTGTGTGTCAGTGTGTGTGTGTGTACCCAGTGTGTGTGTGTGTGTGTGTGTGTGTGTGTGTGTGTGTGTGTGTGTGTGTGTGTGTGTGTGTGTGTGTGTGTGTGTGTGTGTGTGTGTGTGTGTGTGTGTGTGTGTGTGTGTGTGTGTGTGTGTGTCCTTGCTTCACTATGAAAGTATGCGTTCTGACTGGTTGGACCACTAGCGGAGCCAGAATAAACTAATGTGTGTGTGCATCAGATAAACTGGGTGTGTCCCATTTGATGGCGTTCCCCCCCCACATATACCGGTAGATTCTCTGGATGCTGCTGAGTGGTTCGATGCTTTTTGGGGTCGAAATATTTGATCCATCTGCATAAAGGTGAATCCAGGCTACTGTATGCAAATGAGGAGCGAGGGATTAAATGATCAAATCTAAAGGATACTCTCATTTAATCACTAATTATATTCAATAAATATGCTACTTTATTCAATCTCACATGGAAAGCTGTAAAGTTCGTAGCTGTATAATGACCCCAACATCTACTCATGAGTTAGACAGACAGACAACGACTTTATCAATAAATGGAAGGGATTTATTCATGTGATAATCAGAAGAATAGAGAAGAACAACATAACTATAGCTAAGGCAGCAGAAATGAATGAGATCTGATCACAGGCTACCTGTTGAAGGGAAACTATTAGTGATGGGGAATGATTTGGAAAACTAGGAGAACAACGGAAGACTTAGGAAGAAGACTAATGAATTAGAGCTGAAGGTAACCTGACTCAGCAAGAGACTCATAATGAGACAGCAACTTTAAACCAATCAGCATGCTGGATCTAGTCTGGTTTGTCTCTCTGGTCTCTGAGAAACTACCACGTGTTCTTTGATGTGATGAGGAAGGAGAGAGGCTAGAGGTCCAGTTGAGAATTAACAAAAGCTTTAATGAAGCAGCATGATGAAATGATATGACAAAGACAATAAGACACCAAACATAATAACAGCTGACAGCGGACTGGATCCATGCTGCTCCCTGTCAGAGTCCCATTAGATCCGTCCTGAAGATTTCTACATGACAAACATTCACTACACATGAGATAGAAGATGGAATCAAATGAAATCATTATTTTAAATGTCCAGCGTTTAGCAGGCATTGTTGTCCCACTACAGAACTGATGGACTTCATGTTCAAAGTTGACAAATGTTCATACATTTCCAACTGCTAGCTGCTCATTCATGCATTTTCTGAGAACCTCCAATCCCACTTTCCAAAGTTTCCCATCTTTCATAGGCTCCAGCATTCCCACCGAGATCTCTTCAGAACCTGCATCCTCCAGATGGAGCCCTGTCCGTTCTGCCACTCAGGGACCGGCACTTTCTCTCCACCATGCAATATCAAAATGTCCTTGTTCTGAAATGTCTTCCCAGCCCCTTTCCACAGAGTAACACTCAAACTTCTGCTGGTTTCCAACTTAATTCCCTTCTTAAGGAGCCGAGCTTCTACCGTTTTCAGGCCCACACTCAGAAGTAGTGAATGTTTTCTTTTCAACCAGAACTTTCTGCTAACCCCCCCCCCATTATCCAGTTACTACAGAATAGGCGTCAATGAAGGCTTTTTCTGTTTAAAACCACTTTACTTGAGCTCGCCCCAATTCAACAAATCAATTATTCCTCCAATGAGTTATTTAAAGTCCCAATCACCACTGCTGGAACCACCTTTGTTACGACTGGGGTCGTATTTGTTGTATAGTGTGTGTGCATGCCCTGTTTTTCCCTCTATGTAAATAGGCTGTGCCATGGCTTGCAGCTGATTGGTGGAGGCAGCTATCTGGGATTGGCGGCAGCTGTGTACCACCGCCTATTTAAGGGAGCAACATGGCGACGATACCAGAGACAGAGGGAAGCCAGCAGGCGTCCTCCATCTCTCCTCGCCTCCCAACCTGCCACATGGTGTCTTTTGTTTGTGTATAGCTCAGTTTCTACTTGTATGGGTGGACCTTTAAATGTGTTTAGTTTTCTGCTGTTTTCTTTAGTTAGGACGGTAAGTTATTGTTATTCTTTTGGCCTTTATGGTTTGTTAGGTTACCTTTTTACTTTCAAGACAGGGTTGTTTTGTTTGTTGTTTGGATCATAGGCCACCCTATAGTTTAGTTACATTAATATCTTTGGTTATGTGACAAATATACATGATTGTGTCCAATAAATATATTGGGACCAACACATATGTTTTGTGGCTGCTTGGGGGACGGGGAAGATGGGGCAAGTTATTCCAAGTTGTGTTGCATCCTAGGCACCCCTAGACTGGGGCGTAACACCTTCTACAAGCTCCCAATGTCAACCCAGTCTTATTTACCATCAACTTATCTTATTTCATGCTACCAATCCCAAACACACACATTCCACCACCACAACTAATCATTTACATCAGGCTTCTGTCCAATGTCCTAAGAGGAACTTTTCCCCCAATGTGACTATAGGCTATCAAATGATTTCCTATATTTCTAGACTACGGCCAGGAGAGAAGACTGAGGGGTCTTTCCATGGGACTCCCTTCCCCCGTGGCAGCAGAGTGAGTTTACCAGGCCCTACTCCCTCCCAGTTGGTACCCTGGCTTAAAAAGTCTTAGTTTCTCCTCCGTCCCCCCAGAGACTAAAACTCTGTCCCGTCCCTTATCGGTCTTTTTATTTAAAATTCATCAGGATTCTAAACCTGGTCCACTTCTTCATCAACTCTTTCTCCTGTAACCTGGTCGACTCTTTCAAGATCTCTTTCCATCTTAAATGTATCGGGTTAAAACTCGGTCGACTCTTTCACATCTCATAAACAACATTTATACAAGTTTACTCCTCGACTCTCTTTCACCAACTAATGACTTTAAGATTTAACAGGTTTAACCGGCCGTCTCAAATGGACTTCTAAATCCATGGTTATGTTCTCATCTTCGCCACCCTCGTAAAGGCTAGATCCGGGTCCGTTTCCTGATGGGTGCCGTCTGTCCACCATTCTGTGCATATTGTTGACCCATCTTTCAGGCATTTTAAGCAGCCGCCCACAGCAGACGTTCTAACATACAGGACCGGGGTCATTTCGGCACAAAATGGCTCCTTTGGTGACATCATGACTCCAAACGTCACAAAATGATTGGAAACTGATGATTGGAAACCTGAGAACACAGCCAGGGAGCTCCAAGGTGACGAATGCAACGTCTACTCACCAGATGGCTCTACAACATATATATGTCAAGTTATGGAGTTCACACCCCGGCTCTTTGGACAAACATGAAAAAGGTTTATTTAAGGACTGAAGGACTCAAGGGACAACTCAAATATCTTCTGACTTCTTTATCTAATCCCAGTTTAGTTTGTTAAACATGGATTTCAGTTCATAGGTGATGGTATGTATAAGCAGGAGAAGAATTACTAATAGGTTGATAACCTTTAAAAGAAAAAACACAAAAAGAAATATCCGTTACTCTAAGTCAGGACATTCTCATGAAGAGTTTCTAGTTAAACTGTTAAAATGTTAATAATCAAAGAGATGAAATCAGACACATGGCTGTTTAGTGTTTGAGTCTGAGACAGATCTGCTTCACAGTGCAGAGTGTGTGATGGTGAACAGACTGAACTCTGATTTCAGCAGCTGATCTTCAGTCAGGGTTTCTGTCCACAGGAGAGACTCTCAGTCCTGCAGAGGACACAGAGACACTGAGGAACCAGGCCACCAGACCGTAAACCCAGGATAGAGAGGCTGAGTGAATGTGGTGTAGAAGGTGTGGAGGTGGATCAGTGAGTCAGAGGAGACTGTGTAGAAGGACAGAGAGCCAGCAGGACAGTCCACATACACTGCTACTCTGTTAGAGACAGAGGAGGACGGGAGGACTGTTACTCTGTTATTGTGACGGACAGAGTAACCACCATCATCAGAGCAGATCAGACTCCAGGACTGATCATTATATCCAAACCAACAGTCTCTACTGTCTCCTTTCCTTCTGATTCCTCTGTAACTCACTGATATATCAACCTCTCCTCTCCTCTGGACCTCCCAGTAACAGCGACCAGTCAGACCATCTCTACACAGCAGCTGAGGACCAGGACTCAAACCTCTCTGGATGATCAGGATATGACTGATCCTCCTCCACATATGTCACCTTCCTGTTGTTGTCAGACAGTTTGAGTCTTCTGTTTACTGTGTTTGTGTCCAGTTCCAGTTCACAGACATCTGATGGAGAGAACAAGACACAATACAGCTGCAGGTTATCATCTGATGATTTATTAACAACTTTACTGACAATTACTGAAAGAAAATCATTAAAATATTCATTTCTTGTTGAGCTGTGAATGATGTTTAACAAACTTTAACTTCAACAATCCAGTTATTGAACATGAGAGTCAGCATGTCAGGAATATTCTGCTTTATTTCCTCATGGGAGGGAGAGAAGAGAGAGGGAGAGGGGAGAGAGAGGGGAGGGGGGGGGAGGGAGAGAGAGAGGGGAGAGGGGAGAGAGAGAGAGGGAGAGAGGGAGAGAGGGGGAGAGAGAGAGAGGGAGAGGGGGGAGAGAGAGAGAGAGAGAGAGGGGGGGGAGAGATAGGAAGAGAGAGGCGGAGAGGGAGAGAGAGGGAGAGGGAGAGAGAGGGAGGGGGAGAGGGGGGAGGGAGAGAGGGAGAGAGAGAGAGGGAGAGAGAGGGAGGGGGGAGATAGGAAGAGGGGGCGGGGAGAGGAGAGGGGGAGGGGGAGGTGAGAGAGGGGGAGGGGGAGGGAGAGAGAGGAGAGGGGGAGAG
>CM049385.1:658447-660843 GCA_026937815.1 Etheostoma perlongum | reverse complement strand
CTCCCACTCTCTCTCCCTCTCTCTCTCTCTCTCTCTCCCACTCTCTCTCTCTCTCTCCCTCCCAGTCTCTCTCCCACTCTCTCTCTCTCTCTCCCTCTCTCATCCTCTTTCTCTCTCTCTCGGTCAGACGTTGATGTGATGAAGCAGACATGGAATGAAGTAACATGAATATATATATATATATATATATATATATGTGTGTATATATATATATATATATATATATATATATATATATATATATATATATGTGTGTGTGTGTATATATATATGTATATATATGATGCTAACACTATATTGTTTTTTCAATATCAACTGAGTGTTTCTGGACTGTGTTGCTCATCACACTCACAGCAGCCGCAGTTTATGATTTGATTGGTGAAACGTTTTCATTAATAAATTAGCGTTAACGAGGCAGATAATGATTGATGTAGATCTGGCTAATTCCACTTGATGTCAACACACACACACACACACGTGGGATTCACAAACAGGAAGACCGCATTTTTGAGAGATCCTTTTAGTTTAACACACTCTGGCGGAGATATGCTGCTCTATACACGCTAAAAGTAGTGATTATTTACATGGAGTCTGGTGGAGATATGCTGCTCTATACATACTAAAAGTAGTGATTATTTACATGGAGTCTGGTGGGTTTGGTGATGATGATTTCTGTTTCATGTTAAACTAAAAGGATCTTACTCTTTAACTAAAAGGTCTCTCTGTAGGGATCCATCCCATAATGTTGTTTCAGAGTCCAGGTTGACGATTAATGCCCATTAATTCAATTCAATTCAATATTATTTATAGTATCAATTCATAACAAGAATTATCTGGAGACCCTTTACAGATAGAGCAGGTCTAGACCACACTCCAGAATTTACAAGGACCCAACAGTTCTAGTAGTTTCCTCCAGAGCAAGCAACAGGGCGACAGTGGCGAGGAAAAACGTCCTTTTAGGCAGAAACCTGGGACAGACCCAGACCCAGACCCAGACCCAGACCCAGACCTAGACCCAGGCCCAGGCCCAGACCCAGACCCGAGCCCAGGCCCAGACCCAGGCTCTTGGTCTGACGACCGGTTGGGGTTAGAATGAAGAGTGGCAATAACAGTCCCAAAAAAAATAGTAGTATGTAGTAGTTCTTTGTAGTAGTTCATGGCATAGCAGGGCACTGTGGGCATTACAAGGCACAGCAGGACAGCAGGGCGTAGCAGGGCGTAGCAGGACACAGCAGGACGTAGCAGGATGTAGCAGGACGTAGCAGGACGTAGCAGGACACAGCAGGACACAGCAGGACGTAGCAGGACACAGCAGGACGTAGCAGGATGTAGCAGGACGTAGCAGGACGTAGCAGGATGTAGCAGGACGTAGCAGGACGTGTAGCAGGACGTAGCAGGACGTAGCAGGATGTAGCAGGACACAGCAGGACGTAGCAGGATGTAGCAGGGCGTAGCAGGATGTAGCAGGACGTAGCAGGATGTAGCAGGATGTAGCAGGACACAGCAGGACACAGCAGGACGTAGCAGGATGTAGCAGGACGTAGCAGGATGTAGCAGGACGTAGCAGGATGTAGCAGGATGTAGCAGGATGTAGCAGGGATGTAGCAGGATGTAGCAGGACGTAGCAGGATGTAGCAGGATGTAGCAGGACGTAGCAGGATGTAGCAGGATGTAGCAGGACATAGCAGGATGTAGCAGGATGTAGCAGGATGTAGCAGGATGTAGCAGGACACAGCAGGACGTAGCAGGATGTAGCAGACGTAGCAGGACGTAGCAGGATGTAGCAGGATGTAGCAGGACACAGCAGGACGTAGCAGGGCACTGCAGGACGTAGCAGGATGTAGCAGGATGTAGCAGGACACAGCAGGACGTAGCAGGATGTAGCAGGACACAGCAGGACGTAGCACTGCAGATCGTGGCAGGGAAGGGAACGTGTAGTGGGACCTAGACAGGGTAAAGAGAGGAGCCTGGTCAGGCTAGAACTCTCCCCAACCGGATAGGGCTGTATGCCAAGCCTCCCTTTAGTTTTATTATAATCTTGATTATATGATAGATAGATCTGACAACTATGACGAGTAGCAGGTGGGCCGGGATAGGCGGACGCTGCAACTCCTCACTCCCTAACAATATTCAATTCTATGCCCTAACTATAAGCTTTATCAAAGAGGAGTCTTAAGTCTTAAGCCTACTGTCTTAAATGTGGAGAGGAGAGGTGTCTGCCTCCTGAACCCAAACTGGAACCTGGTTCCACAGGAGAGGAGCCTGATAGCTGAACGCTCTGGCTCCCGTTCTACTTTTAGAGACTCTAGGAACCACAAGTAATCCTGCATTCTGGGAGCGTAGTGCTCTTGTAGGGTTGTAAGGTACTATGAGCTCTTTAAGATAAGATGGTGCCT
>CM049385.1:645947-653447 GCA_026937815.1 Etheostoma perlongum | reverse complement strand
ATTGAAATATTTTAGATTTGTGGTTTCAAAGTAAAATAATTTCAAAGAGGTGAATTCAGAAAAATATGTATTAATTTTTTAATAATAATTTTTAATAACAAATTACTAATGTTCGGGGAATTTGTGTATTTTTTGTTACACGTTTCTGGATTTTTTAAACAATATATATCTGCCGATAATTCAGATTTTTAAATCACCAAATATTCGTGTCGGCCTTAAAAAGCTTTTATTTTTCCAACACTCTTCTTCTGTGTTTCCGTCTGCAGCCGGGAGGACCACCACCAACGAAGAACTAGAGGACATGTTGGAGAGTGGCAAGCTGGCCGTCTTCACCGATGATGTAAGCACCGCACCGAGCCGTTGCCATGACGGCCATCCTGCGTCCCTACCGGCTGGTTGCCGGGACGCAGGATCGCCGCGGTGCGCTGGGACATCCGGTGAACACGGCCGCTGCCACATGGCATGTAACATTAGGAGCATGCACCGGGAGGCTCTTATTTTGAAGGAGCTACCGCACCTTTATCACCTGATCCTTCAAATCTCTCTCTCTCTTTCTCTTTCCTCTTTTCCCTCTTTCTGTCATTTTTTTGTCTTTTCTCCTTTTTTCTCCTTTCATTCTCCTTTTCTCTCTTTTCTCCATTGCTTCTCTATTTCTTTTTTCTATTTTCTCACTTTCTTATTTTCTTTCTCTCTTTTCTATTTCTCTTTTCTCCTTTTCTCCATCTTTCCTATCTTTTCTCCTTTTCTCTTTTCTTTCTCTCTTCTTTTCTTTCTCTCTTCTTTTCTTTCTCTCTTTTTATCTTTCTTTCTCTATTTTGTCCTTTTCTTTCTCTCTTTTCTCCTTTTCTCTCTTCTTTTCTGTCTTTTCTCCCTTTTTTTCTCTCTCTTTTCTCATTTTCTCTCTTTCCTCCATCGTTTCTCTATTTCTTTCTCTCTTTTCTCCTTTTTTTCTCTCATCTTTTCTCTATTTTCTCCCTCTCTCCTTCCCATCACATGTACAGTGCATTGTGCTCCTTCAGAATAAAAGCGTGACTGTGCATGCTCCTCTGCCTCTGGCTGGAGAACAGTGCCTGTAACTTAACGCCGAGCTGAAGCCTTTAATCTGAAACCAGGTTTCAGCCGGCGGTAAGTTACCCTGGAGCAGGTAAGTACAGCCAAAACTGGAGAAAACAGTTAGGAGAAAACACAAGACTTGCACCAGGAAACAGGTGTTCATGCCTTGGAGAAGTTAAGGAGAAAACACAAGACTTTCACCAGGAAACAGGTGTTCATGTCCTGGAGAAGTTAAGGAGAAAACACAAGACCTTCACCAGGAAACAGGTGTTCATGTCCTGGAGAAGTTAAGGAGAAAACACAAGACTTTCACCAGGAAACAGGTGTTCATGTCCTGGAGAAGTTAAGGAGAAAACACAAGACTTTCACCAGGAACAGGTGTTCATGTCCTGGAGAAGTTAAGGAGAAAACACAAGACTTTCACCAGGAAACAGGTGTTCATAACCTGGAGAAGTTAAGGAGAAAACACAAGACTTTCACCAGGAACAGGTGTTCATGTCCTGGAGAAGTTAAGGAGAAAACACAAGACTTTCACCAGGAACAGGTGTTCATGCCCTGGAGAAGTTAAGGAGAAAACACAAGACTTTCACCAGGAAACAGGTGTTCATGTCCTGGAGAAGTTAAGGAGAAAACACAAGACCTTCACCAGGAAACAGGTGTTCATGTCCTGGAGAAGTTAAGGAGAAAACACAAGACTTTCACCAGGAAACAGGTGTTCATG
Source organism: Etheostoma perlongum (assembly GCA_026937815.1). Lineage (NCBI taxonomy): Eukaryota > Metazoa > Chordata > Actinopteri > Perciformes > Percidae > Etheostoma > Etheostoma perlongum. Next base: position 651,673 of record CM049385.1, on the reverse strand, counting down.
TCCTGGAGAAGTTAAGGAGAAAACACAAGACTTTCACCAGGAACAGGTGTTCATGCCCTGGAGAAGTTAAGGAGAAAACACAAGACCTTCACCAGAAAACAGGTGTTCATGTCCTGGAGAAGTTAAGGAGAAAACACAACACTTTCACCAGGAAACAGGTGTTCATGTCCTGGAGAAGTTAAGGAGAAAACACAAGACTTTCACCAGGAAACAGGTGTTCATGTCCTGGAGAAGTTAAGGAGAAAACACAAGACTTTCACCAGGAACAGGTGTTCATGCCCTGGAAAAGTTAAGGAGAAAACACAAGACTTTCACCAGGAAACAGGTGTTCATGTCCTGGAGAAGTTAAGGAGAAAACACAAGACCTTCACCAGGAAACAGGTGTTCATGTCCTGGAGAAGTTAAGGAGAAAACACAAGACTTTCACCTGGAAACAGGTGTTCATGTCCTGGAGAAGTTAAGGAGAAAACACAAGACTTTCACCAGGAAACAGGTGTTCATGTCCTGGAGAAGTTAAGGAGAAAACACAAGACCTTCACCAGGAAACAGGTGTTCATGTCCTGGAGAAGTTAAGGAGAAAACACAAGACTTTCACTAGGAAACAGGTGTTCATGTCCTGGAGACGTTAAGGAGAAAACACAAGACTTTCACCAGGAAACAGGGGTTCATGTCCTGGAGAAGTTAAGGAGAACACACAAGACTTTCACTTTGTATTATCTAATGTTAACACCTCTCTCTCTCTCTGTTCTGACTTGAGCTTCTAAAGTTGCAGGAAGTCATTTTCAATGGAAGCCGGCGTCTGTCAGTTAGCGTTAGCTGGCCACATCATCTCCTGTTAGCGTTAGCTGGCCACATCATCTCCTGTTAGCGTTAGCTGGCCACATCATCTCCTGTTAGCGTTAGCTGGCCACATCATCTCCTGTTAGCGTTAGCTGGCCACATCATCTCCTGTTAGCGTTAGCTGGCCACATCATCTCCTGTTAGCGTTAGCTGGTCACATTATCTCCAGTTAGCGTTAGCTGCTGGCCACATCATCTCCTGTTAGCGTTAGCTGCTGGCCACATCATCTCCTGTTAGCGTTAGCTGGTCACATTATCTCCAGTTAGCGTTAGCTGCCGGTCACATGGTCTCCAGTTAGCGTTAGCTGGTCACATCATCTCCTGTTAGCGTTAGCTGGTCACAATCATAGATAGCTAAACGTCTTTGAAAAGCCTGCTAGCTTAGCTACAAGTTAGCATCAAACCCAACAAAGGCTGTCAGTTGAATGGTGTGTTGAGCTAACGTTAGCATCAATCAACCATAGATAGCTACAACGTTTCTGAAATTATTTTCATCTTCAGTTATTGTTTGTAATGAGAAACTTTCTCATTTCATGGATTTCACTAATTTCAGTATGACAGTTATGTCGTAAACCGTTTAAATCCGAGCATGCGACTCACATCTGCTCTAACCTTACTCAGCGGCTAACGCGCGAGCTAACTGCTAACAGACACCGCAGCGGTGTGTACGTACAGTAGCTGTTGTCATAGCAACAATAGATGCTCTCTCACTGCAACAGCGCTCCAGTCAAGTTGTTCTGAATGTGATGTGTAACCGTCCGAGTGGCGTCTCCGCAGATCAAGATGGACTCCCAGATGACCAAGCAGGCCCTGAACGAGATCGAGACCCGGCACACCGAGATCATCAAGCTGGAGAACAGCATCCGGGAGCTGCACGACATGTTCGTGGACATGGCCATGCTCGTCGAGAGCCAGGTACCGAGGACCAGCTGGTTCCTCCCCGGATACAAAATATTCATTATTCATCAGACTTTATCAGACTTTATCAGACTTTATTAGACTTTATTAGACTTTATTAGACTTTATCAGACTTTATTAGACTTTATTAGACTTTATCAGACTTTATTAGACTTTACAGACTTTATCAGACTTTATTAGACTTTATTAGACTTTATCAGACTTTATTAGACTTTATTAGACTTTATCAGACTTTATTAGACTTTATCAGACTTTATTAGACTTTATCAGACTTTATCAGACTTTATTAGACTTTATTAGACTTTATTAGACTTTATTAGACTTTATCAGACTTTATTAGACTTTATTAGACATAGACTGACTTTATTAGACTTTATCAGACTTTATTAGACTTTATTAGACTTTATTAGACTTTATCAGACTTTATTAGACTTTATTAGACTTTATTAGACTTTATCAGACTTTATCAGACTTTATTAGACTTTATCAGACTTTATTAGACTTTATTAGACTTTATCAGACTTTATTAGACTTTATTAGACTTTATTAGACTTTATTAGACTTTATTAGACTTTATTAGACTTTTAGACTTTATTAGACTTTATTTTAGACTTTTATTAGACTTTATCAGACTTTATTAGACTTTATTAGACTTTATTAGACTTTATCAGACTTTATTAGACTTTATTAGACTTTATTAGACTTTATTAGACTTTATTAGACTTTATTAGACTTTATTAGACTTTATTAGACTTTAGACAGACTTTATTAGACTTTATTAGACTTTATCAGACTTTATTAGACTTTATTAGACTTTAGACAGACTTTATTAGACTTTATTAGACTTTATTACTTTATCAGACTTTATTAGACTTTATTAGACTTTATTAGACTTTATCAGACTTTATTAGACTTTATTAGACTTTATTAGACTTTATTAGACTTTATCAGACTTTATTAGACTTTATTAGACTTTATCAGACTTTATTAGACTTTATTAGACTTTATTAGACTTTATTAGACTTTATTAGACTTTATTAGACTTTATTAGACTTTATTAGACTTTATTAGACTTTATTAGACTTTATTAGACTTTATCAGACTTTTTATTAGACTTTATTAGACTTTAGACTTTATTAGACTTTATTAGACTTTTTTATTAGACTTTATTAGACTTTATCAGACTTTATTAGACTTTATCAGACTTTATTAGACTTTATTAGACTTTATTAGACTTTATCAGACTTTATTAGACTTTATTAGACTTTATTAGACTTTATTAGACTTTATCAGACTTTATTAGACTTTATCAGACTTTATCAGACTTTATTAGACTTTATTAGACTTTATCAGACTTTATTAGACTTTATTAGACTTTATCAGACTTTATTAGACTTTATCAGACTTTATTAGACTTTATTAGACTTTATTAGACTTTATCAGACTTTATTAGACTTTATCAGACTTTATTAGACTTTAGACAGACTTTATTAGACTTTATCAGACTTTATTAGACTTTATTAGACTTTATTAGACTTTATTAGACTTTATTAGACTTAGACAGACTTTATTAGACTTTATCAGACTTTATTAGACTTTATTAGACTTTATTAGACTTTATTAGACTTTATTAGACTTTATTAGACTTTAGACAGACTTTATTTGAGTTTATTAGACTTTATTAGACTTTATTTAGACTTTATTAGACTTTATCAGACTTTATTAGACTTTGTCAGACTTTATTAGACTTTATTGGACTTAGACTTTATTAGACTTTGACAGACTTTATTAGACTTAGACTTTATTAGACTTTATCAGACTTTATCAGACTTTATTAGACTTTATTAGACTTTATTAGACTTTATTAGACTTAGACAGACTTTATTAGACTTAGACAGACTTTATTAGACTTTATTAGACTTTATTAGACTTTATCAGACTTTATTAGACTTAGACTTTATTAGACTTAGACAGACTTTATTAGACTTTATTAGACTTTATCAGACTTTATTAGACTTTATTAGACTTTAGACTGACTTTATTAGACTTTATTAGACTTTATTAGACTTTATTAGACTTTATCAGACTTTATTAGACTTTATTAGACTTTATTAGACTTTATCAGACTTTATTAGACTTTATTAGACTTTATCAGACTTTATCAGACTTTATCAGACTTTATTAGACAGACTTTATTAGACTTTACAGACTTTATTAGACTTTATTAGACTTTATTTAGACTTTATTAGACTTTATTAGACTTTATCAGACTTTATCAGACTTTATCAGACTTTATCAGACTTTATTAGACTTTATCAGACTTTATTAGACTTTATTAGACTTTATCAGACTTTATCAGACTTTATTAGACTTTATTAGACTTTATCAGACTTTATCAGACTTTATTAGACTTTGACTGACTTTATTAGACTTTAAAGACCTTCTCCCTCAGATCTAGTGTATTTATCTGGTTTTAAGACCTTCCCCCTCAGATCTAGTGTATTTATCTGGTTTTTAGACCTTCTCCCTCAGATCTAGTGTATTTATCTGGTTTTTAGACCTTCTCCCTCAGATCTAGTGTATTTATCTGGTTTTTAGACCTTCTCCCTCAGATCTAGTGTATTTATCTGGTTTTTAGACCTTCTCCCTCAGATCTAGTGTATTTATCTGGTTTTTAGACCTTCTCCCTCAGATCTAGTGTATTTATCTGGTTTTTAGACCTTCTCCCTCAGATCTAGTGTATTTAGTTCGTCTGCTCACATCTCAACGCCTGCTCTGGTTTTCAGGGCGAGATGATTGACAGAATTGAGTACAACGTGGAGCACTCCGTGGACTACGTGGAGCGAGCCGTGTCCGACACCAAGAAGGCCGTGAAATACCAGAGCCAGGCCCGCAAGGTAACTACCCCGGACCATGAACCAGAACCAAGAAGAACCCTCTCTTAGGTTACTACCCGAACCATCAGGTGGAACCAGGCAGAACCCTCTCTTAGGTTACTACCTCGAACCATGAGGCAGAACCAGGCAGAACCCTCTCTTAGGTTACTACCCAAACCATCAGGTGGAACCAGGCAGAACCCTCTCTTAGGTTACTACCCGAACCATGAGGCAGAACCCTCTCTTAGACTACTACCCCGAACCATGAGGCAGAACCAGGCAGAACCCTCTCTTAGGTTACTACCCCGAACCATGAGGCAGAACCAACGGGCAGAACCCTCTCTTAGGTTACTACCCCGAACCAACGGGCAGAACCCTCTCTCAGACACCTACCCCGAACCGTCAGGCAGAACCCTCTCTCAGACTACTACCCCGAACCATCAGGCAGAACCCACTCTCAGACTACTACCCCGAACCGTCAGGCAGAACCCACTCTCAGACTACTACCCCGAACCATCAGGCAGAACCCTCTCTCAGACTACTACCCCGAACCGTCAGACAGAACCCTCTCTCAGACTACTACCCCGAACCGTCAGACAGAACCCTCTCTCAGACTACTACCCCGAACCGTCAGACAGAACCCTCTCTCAGACTACTCCCCCGGACCATCAGGCAGAACCCTCTCTCAGACTACTACCTTGAACCATCAGGCAGAACCCTCTCTCATCTCACATCTCTCTGTGTCCCCTGCAGAAGAAGATCATGATCATCATCTGCTGCGTGATCCTGGGCGTGGTCCTGGCGTCGACCATCGGCGGCACGCTGGGCTTCTAGAGACCTCCGCCGCCGCGCCGCCGCCGCCGTGACCCGACCGTCCGCCCGCCAGCAGAGAAAAGACACAACGACGACAACGACGACAACGACAACAACAACACAAAAACTTGAAACACAAATGCAAGACAGATAAACCAATCAGCTAGGAAGAGATAACCAATCACAGATAAGAGGAAACACCACGGGGTTGGGTGGGGTTCAAAAAACAAAGACAAAAAAAACAAAAACACCATGACATCATAGCTGACTTACATACTTA
>CM049385.1:608447-640947 GCA_026937815.1 Etheostoma perlongum | reverse complement strand
TGGTGTCATTTTCTGTAGTTTTTCGGTCTCTGTCCACCACGGGATCCATGCTGCCTGCAGGTTTTAGGGTCTCGCGAGTCTGAAAACCAACGACCAGAGCTTCTTATCTCCAGTTTCCCTCCAATAGTTCGGAAGAGTTTGTGTTTATAACGACGGGTAAACCAGCTAGCGAGCGTTGCTTTGCTGTACACATCATTATTTTCCTGGATCCATTTCCTCGTACAGCTCTCCAACTATTTTGATAATCCATAAGTCGTCAAAGTCATTTTTCTTGCTAACAAAATGTCAGAAAATGCTGTTTTTTTGGAGGTTTGCTGCTCCTTTCTGTTTTATATTTCATATTAATCTGATTATCTTTTGAGTTCTGGACAAAACGAAACATTTAAAGACTTCACCTTGGATATTCAGAAACTGATGATTTCAGATGAATTGATTATGAAAATTATCAATTCATTTCTTTAAAAGTCTAGACCCCGACTCTTATATATTTTCACAGTGAAGAAAACATCTTATTCTCGGGTCAATACGGTATAAATATTTAGCAAATTATGTCAAAAAACTCCACGAAGGAACAGTTCTTCTGACACTTATCGTTTTCAAATTACAGCTGTGAATGTGCAGATATTTCATCTCTTTTCAGCGTCTGGCGGCTGATAAACATCCAGAAACCTGCAGAGAGCATCTTCCTGTGTGTGAGAGACGACTGACAAATGTAGGCAAGAATATATAAAAATATAACTCTATCATCAACGTACTGCATTTCTATAACTGTGTGTTAGCGCTTCTGTCGGCTGTGTCCAGTTGTTGTCAGAGCGAGGCGCAGAAAGCAGGAAAAAATCATCCGGAGAGAGTTTGGGTGCGACACCAAGACTCCAAAGATTGATTTGCCGTTAGCCGTTAGCCGTTAGCCCGTGTGTGGAAGTAACTTGGCATATTGTTTCACACACACGTTGAAAAATGACTTCCTGTACTTGGGGGTTCATTTTTTAAAAACCCAAATAAAAACGAACGTGTGCGAGCTCAATACGCTCCGCAGTTATTTCTGCTAATTCACTCTTTTAAGAACTTTTTCAAGCGTCTGTCTTCCAGGTTTGAACGCGACAGACAGCGAAGTTGGAAAGACGGCGGAGGATTAAAAGTCCTTTCACTGTCGGATGATTGAACTCTTCTCTGCGATGATTTTTGTCTTCCTGGAACAATTTTACAAAAACCAAAACCTGTTCGGTGCCCTGCTCTGACCGGTACGATGAAACTGTTTTGTTCTTGATATTAATTGTTGTTTTTCCTTTGACGCTCCACCCATATGTCTCTCTGCTCTCGCCATCGTACGACAGACAGTGTTTCGGTTTGAATCAGTGTTTTTTGTTCTCGAGTGGGAGGGGTGGGAGGAGTCAGGGCGAGGGGCATGAAGATATCACGCCCACACGTTGGAAAAACACTTAAATTACATTGTTATTATCATTATTATTATTGTTATTATAATTATATCCATAAAGGACAAATAAAAATACAGTTAAACATTTGCAAAAACCCAGAGGGAGACGAACGGCTTCACGAAAAGTGATCAAAAACTTTTAAAAAAGGGAGGCGATGACGATTCTGTAATAGCAATGATTTAAAGAAGTACAAAAGGAGTTATGTTATCATAAATAATAGTAGTAATATTGAATATTGAATGCTCGCAATTTTGTCAAACTGAAACTGGATTCTCTGTGTTATGTAATTATTGTAAATAACTTCAAAGACAGAAAAAATGACTTGCATGTCTATGTATAAATCTACTGAGATATCTATTCCCGCCAGAGTTGACACGTGCTTCGGTCTCTGTCCTTTTTTGATGCTCTCCGACTCCGTCAAACATCACCGGCCTCCGCCTCCGCCGTTTCCTCCACCTTTTGTTGGTTTCCATGTGTTTGAGAGCTGACGGCAGAGAGACAGAGACACGACGCTCCAGCGTCTTCGTCTCCGCCGCGCTCCGTCCAGACGCCGTGTTCACGATGGTGGGTTTCTCCCGTAGAAGTTCGCCCGCTGAGACGCACTGTCGTACCTTTCTTCCCGGGTCTCTTCATTTCCATCTAAGGCTACATCTGCGCTGCTGTGTCTTGGTTTTGACGCGTTTTTCAGAAAAATAACGAGCTCCGTCCACAAGAGTTTTAACTTTAGGAGCAGAACTAATCGTGGTTGATGTTGGCTGCTTAGTTTCAGAAAAGATTACAGAAGAAGAGCGGTAACGATTTCTTTTGTCTAGTTGGACGGGGTGGAACTGTTTCTTAGAGTAAAACATGACCACAGATGTCAGAAACGACCATTATTCGTTATCCGTGTTGAAATCAGTCAGTCCAGGATGTGGCTAGAAGGAAAACAGCTGAGACTGTAACGTTAGCGTCCGGGCGTAGCTTGGTCCCTTCTAGCTACAACCAAATGTGGATGTTGGAGCTTAAATTTGCCGCCGATTTTAGATAATTTTTTAAATGAAGATGCAAACATATCTACACCCCGAGCAGAAAACATTCTGGATCACCGCTGACAACTTAAAAACAGGCGGCGTTACGTTAGCGTCGTCACTTTGTCCCCCGTCCAGACTGCAAAGCATCCTCGGGGTTTTCAAACCAAAACGGGGGCAGCCGTGTTTCCAAATGTCTCCGTTTTAGGGGCTCGGAAATGCTGCAGTAGCGTGGCCGCCAGGCGTAATCGTAGCAGAAGATATATTTGTTTTTTAACCAAAATGTAGTTGCGTAGACGTTGTCTCATACAAAGGGCAAAATCCACTCAGAAGGGAGTGACGACGTCTCGCGTATCGGCCGGGATTCAACAGCTTTGTGGTGTAAACACAACCTCCGTCCATCACCCCAGATCCAGAGGCTCCGCCCACTGGCTCCTCTGATGAAAGTGCTTCCCTCCATATTAGGAAAATGAACCCCGCCTCCAGGGCTTTCTAGGCCACGCCCCCTGATCACTTAGCTGGTTTGTGAACTCTCTCTCTCTGCCTGAGTCTTTGTCTCTCAGCCACAGCTAGCGATTCACACAACTCGGTCTCTTTGCCTGCCGTGTACCCCAGAGATTAGCCTGCACCCAGTCCTCCAAAACAACAGACTGCCAGTTGGTAGCCGCGTCCTCACACCCATCAAACCATCCCACTGTTCAGTGTGAAAGCTTTCCAATAACAACCCGTCTGTTGGCTGATGTGAGACTTTCTCTTCGTGTTTGCCGGAGATCGTTCGCCTTCAAGTGCTTTTGGAGAAAGGGGCCCAGACCAGATCTAAGTCCGTTTCTGCGTCCCGACGTACCTCAAACCACGACAGTCTTCCTTCTTCGTCTAAATCCTTTAACCAGATGTCCATTTGTTTCTCCTGATACCGTTTCCGATACCTTAAGTTGTGTATCAGCCGATACCGAGAATATATTACATCATTACTTTTTAACAGCTGTACACTGCTAACCCTGTATGGATGGGATATGGCTATCATCGTTGAACTGTCTTTTATTATGTAGTTTGACAGTCAGTCATAACGGGGAGAGAAAGAACATAAATAAGCAACTTTAAATGTTTTTAGGGCTAAATTTTGTGGTATCGGAGCGGCATTTTAGGCAAAATCGGAACAACTCTGTCAGAAAGTCGCTCAGGATGGGTCGAGGGTCGGCTTCACGTTTTGGCGGTTTGAGGAACATCGGCCGGTCTCACGCCTCACACAGGCCTACCGTAAAACTAAGCGTGCAATATTCAGAGAAACAAGGGCTTTCTTTATCATGCAGAGGCGTTCAGGCCCGACCGATAAACTCAGACCTCCTGCAGGAACTCCATTCACAAAATCACCTGTTTTAGACGCCGTGAACACCTTCTGCAGACTTTCTAGAGACTTTCTGGAGACTTTCTGGAGACTTTCTAGAGACTTTCTGCAGACTTTCTGGAGACCTTCTGCAGACTTTCTAGATACTTTCTGCAGACTTTCTGCAGACTTTCTGAAGACTTTCTGGAGACTTTCTGCAGACTTTCTGCAGACTTTCTGAAGACTTTCTGCAGACTTTCTGAAGACTTTCTGAAGACTTTCTGCAGACTTTCTGAAGACTTTCTAGAGACTTTCTGCAGACTTTCTGAAGACTTCCTGCAGACTTTCTAGAGACTTTCTGCAGACTTTCTGAAGACTTCCTGCAGACTTTCTAGAGACTTTCTGAAGACTTTCTGCAGACTTTCTGAAGACTTTCTGAAGACTTTCTGCAGACTTTCTGAAGACTTTCTGAAGACTTTCTGCAGACTTTCTGAAGACTTTCTAGAGACTTTCTGAAGACTTTCTGAAGACTTTCTGCAGACTTTCTGAAGACTTCCTGCAGACTTTCTGAAGACTTTCTGAAGACTTTCTGCAGACTTTCTGGAGACTTTCTGAAGACTTTCTGAAAACTTTCTGCAGACTTTCTAGAGACTTCCTGCAGACTTTCTGAAGACTTCCTGCAGACTTTCTGCAGACTTTCTGAAGACTTCCTGCAGACTTTCTAGAGACTTTCTGAAGACTTTCTGGAGACTTTCTTAAAACTTTCAGGACTGATTTGACCCAAAAGAAAGTCTAAAAATAAGCCCTACCCATACATCCAAGATGCGACATATTGCTACATTTCGTGGGTCGTTGCTACAAAGTTGTTTTAATTTGTTTTAGGCGACATGAACACGAGACTTTCTGGACAGAAACATCCTGAAAGAATGAAAGTTTTCAAAAATAAACCCTGCACTCTACGGCATTAATGAAAGAATTAAGAAAGGAAGACGCTAACTCGTCTACGGCGGCGGGGGGGGGGGGGGAGGGGGGACGGCAGCCGAGAGGCGAGATGTGATTAAAAAAACATTTCCCCAAAATTTGAAAAAAATGAAGAACACGGAACAGAAAGAGGACGGAGCGACCGCGCCGCGGACGCAACTCTGGCCGGAAAATGCAACTTGTGTCCCGTTTTTTTTGTGTGTGTGTATGTGTGCGTAGCGTAATGTAAAAGCGATCTGTCCCCCCCTAAAAAATACCCCCCTACAAGCCTGTCCCCCCCCCCTAAAAATACCCCCTACAAGCCTGTCCCCCCCTCTAAAAATACCCCCCTACAAGCCTGTCCCCCCCCTAAAAATACCCCCTACAAGCCTGTCCCCCCCTCTAAAAAATACCCCCCTACAAGCCTGTCCCCCCTCTAAAAAAATACCCCCTACAAGCCTGTCCCCCCCTAAAAATACCCCCTACAAGCCTGTCCCCCCTCTAAAAATACCCCCTACAAGCCTGTCCCCCCTCTAAAAATACCCCCTACAAGCCTGTCCCCCCCTAAAAATACCCCCCCCTACAAGCCTGTCCCCCCCTCTAAAAATACCCCCCTACAAGCCTGTCCCCCCTCTAAAAATACCCCCTACAAGCCTGTCCCCCCCCTCTAAAAATACCCCCTACAAGCCTGTCCCCCCCTCTAAAAATACCCCCCTACAAGCCTGCCCCCCTCTCTCGTACTGCTGCTGTTGGCTGTTCTGTTTAGTTCATGTGACGTGCCAGTATTCCCCCCCACCCACACTTTACCCTTCTACCTCCCCCTCTCCCTCCTCTCTCTCTCTCTCTCTCTCCCCTCTTCCTTCTCTCTCCCCCTCCCTCCCTCCCTCTCTCTCTCTCTCTCTCTCTCTCTCTCTCTTCTTCATGGATCTTTAAGATGACAACTCTATGCAGATGCTGTCTTTTATAAGTGTGTCAAAAATTTTAATTTAAAATAAAAACTTAAAAAAACAAACCCTGACAGACATATTGAAATGAAATGAATAACAAAAAATGAATAAAGAAAAGGATTGTTCAGTGTACTCGTGTTTCACGTCTTCTTTCTTCTTCAAATCACTTTTTACTCCTAAAACTACACACATTACACACAAAATACACATTATACTTTCATTTATAATTGATTCAAATATATATATATATATATATATATATATATATATATATATATATATATATATTTGACTTCTTCAAAATACTATACTATGACTTTTAACTTTTTTCGACATACTATACCGTGTCACACCAACTGTGTGATATTTTATATATAATTATATATAAAATATCTTGTGATATTTTATATATAATTATATAAAATATCTTGTGTGTCTTAGAGGTAGACCAGTCCCCTCATTAACACGAGGTTGCTGGTTCAATCCCAGGCTCCCCTGGTCACATGGTCGTTAGTCAAGGACTGAAACCCTGACTCCAACACACCGTCACTTTATATCACCTTTACATACTATACTATTACTTTATATCACCTTTACATACTATACTATCACTTTATTTCACCTTTACATACTATACTAGGACTTTATATCACCTTTACATACTATACTATCACTTTATATCACCTTTACATAATATACTATTACTTTATATCACCTTTACATACTATACTATCACTTTATATCACCTTTACATACTATACTATTACTTTATATCACCTTTACATACTATACTAGGACTTTATATCACCTTTACATACTATACTATCACTTTATATCACCTTTACATAATATACTATTACTTTATATCACCTTTACATACTATACTAGGACTCTATATCACCTTTACATACTATACTATTACTTTATATCACCTTTACATACTATACTAGGACTTTATATCACCTTTTACATACTATACTATTACTTTATATCACCTTTACATAATATACTATTATACTATTTTATATCACCTTTACATACTATACTATTATTTTATATCACCTTTACATACTATACTATTATTTTATATCACCTTTACATACTATACTATCACTTTATATCACCTTTACATACTATACTATTACTTTATATCACCTTTACATACTATACTATTACTTTATATCACCTTTACATACTATACTATTACTTTATATCACCTTTACATACTATACTATTACTTTATATCACCTTTACATACTATACTATTACTTTATATCACCTTTACATACTATACTATTACTTTATATCACCTTTACATACTATACTATTATTTTATATCACCTTTACATACTATACTATCACTTTATATCACCTTTACATACTATACTATTACTTTTATCATATCACCTTTACATACTATACTATTACTTTATATCACCTTTTACATACTATACTATTACTTTATATCACCTTTTACATACTATACTATTACTTTATATCACCTTTACATAATATACTATTACTTTATATCACCTTTACATACTATACTATTATTTTATATCACCTTTACATACTATACTATTACTTTATATCACCTTTTACATACTATACTATTACTTTATATCACCTTTACATACTATACTATTACTTTTATATCACCTTTACATACTATACTAGAGCTTTATATCACCTTTACATACTATACTATTATTTTATATCACCTTTACATACTATACTATCACTTTATATCACCTTTACATAATATACTATTACTTTATATCACCTTTACATACTATACTATTATTTTATATCACCTTTACATACTATACTAGAGCTTTATATCACCTTTACATACTATACTATTATTTTATATCACCTTTACATACTATACTATTACTTTATATCACCTTTACATACTATACTATTACTTTATATCACCTTTACATACTATACTATTACTTTATATCACCTTTACATACTATACTAGAGCTTTATATCACCTTTACATACTATACTATTATTTTTTATATCACCTTTACATACTATACTAGAGCTTTATATCACCTTTTTTACATACTATACTATCTCTTTATATCACCTTTACATACTATACTATTACTTTATATCACCTTTACATACTATACTAGAGCTTTATATCACCTTTACATACTATACTATCACTTTATATTACCTTTACATACTATACTATTACTTTATATCACCTTTACATACTATACTATCACTTTATATCACCTTTACATACTATACTATCACTTTATATCACCTTTACATACTATACTATCACTTTATATTACCTTTACATACTATACTATCACTTTATATCACCTTTACATACTATACTATCACTTTATATCACCTTTACATACTATACTATTTATATCACCTTTTACATACTATACTATTACTTTATATCACCTTTACATACTATACTATTACTTTATATCACCTTTACATACTATACTATCACTTTATATCACCTTTTACATTCTATACTATCACTTTATATCACCTTTTACATACTATACTATCACTTTATATCACCTTTACATACTATACTATTACTTTATATCACCTTTTACATACTATACTATCACTTTATATCACCTTTACATACTATACTATCACTTTATATCACCTTTACATACTATACTATTACTTTATATCACCTTTACATACTATACTATTACTTTATATCACCTTTTACATACTATACTATCACTTTATATCACCTTTACATACTATACTATCACTTTATATCACCTTTACATACTATACTATCACTTTATATCACCTTTTACATACTATACTATCACTTTATATCACCTTTACATACTATACTATCACTTTATATCACCTTTACATACTATACTATCACTTTATATCACCTTTACATACTATACTATCACTTTATATCACCTTTACATACTATACTATACATACTTTATATCACCTTTACATACTATACTATCACTTTATATCACCTTTTACATACTATACTATCACTTTATATCACCTTTACATACTATACTATCACTTTATATCACCTTTACATACTATACTATCACTTTATATCACCTTTACATACTATACTATTACTTTATATCACCTTTACATACTATACTATCACTTTATATCACCTTTACATACTATACTATCACTTTATATCACCTTTACATACTATACTATCACTTTATATCACCTTTACATACTATACTATCACTTTATATCACCTTTTTACATACTATACTATTACTTTATATCACCTTTACATACTATACTATCACTTTATATCACCTTTACATACTATACTATCACTTTATATCACCTTTTACATACTATACTATCACTTTATATCACCTTTTACATACTATACTATCACTTTATATCACCTTTTACATACTATACTATTACTTTATATCACCTTTACATACTATACTATCACTTTATATCACCTTTACATACTATACTATTACTTTATATCACCTTTACATACTATACTATCACTTTATATCACCTTTTACATACTATACTATTACTTTTACTATTGCTCTATCACCTTTACATACTATACTATCACTTTATATCACCTTTACATACTATACTATACTTTATATCACCTTTACATACTATACTATTTTTATATCACCTTTTACATACTATACTATCACTTTATATCACCTTTACATACTATACTATCACTTTATATCACCTTTACATACTATACTAGAGCTTTATATCACCTTTACATACTATACTATCACTTTATATCACCTTTACATACTATACTATCACTTTATATCACCTTTACATACTATACTATTACTTTATATCACCTTTACATACTATACTATTACTTTATATCACCTTTACATACTATACTATCACTTTATATCACCTTTACATACTATACTATCACTTTATATCACCTTTACATACTATACTATCACTTTATATCACCTTTACATACTATACTATTACTTTATATCACCTTTACATACTATACTATCACTTTATATCACCTTTACATACTATACTATTACTTTATATCACCTTTACATACTATACTAGAGCTTTATATCACCTTTACATACTATACTATTATTTTATATCACCTTTACATACTATACTATCACTTTATATCACCTTTTACATACTATACTATTACTTTATATCACCTTTTTACATACTATACTATTATTTTTATATCACCTTTACATACTATACTAGAGCTTTATATCACCTTTTACATACTATACTATTATTTTATATCACCTTTACATACTATACTATCACTTTATATCACCTTTTACATACTATTACTTTATACTATACTATACTTTATATATCACCTTTACATACTATACTAGAGCTTTATATCACCTTTACATACTATACTATCACTTTATATCACCTTTTACATACTATACTATTACTTTATATCACCTTTACATACTATACTATTTATATCACTTTATATCATCACTTTTATATCACATACTATACTATCACTTTATATTACCTTTTACATACTATACTATCAGCTTTATATCACCTTTACATACTATACTATCACTTTATATTACCTTTTACATACTATACTAGACTTTATATCACCTTTACATACTATACTATTACTTTATATCACCTTTACATACTATACTATCACTTTATATCACCTTTTACATACTATACTATTATATCTTTCACCTTTACATACTATACTATTACTTTATATCACCTTTACATACTATACTATCACTTTATATCACCTTTACATACTATACTACTTACTTTTTATATCACCTTTACATACTATACTATCACTTTATATCACCTTTACATACTATACTAGGACTTTATATCACCTTTACATACTATACTATCACTTTATATCACCTTTACATACTATACTATACTTTTATCTTTTTACATACTTACTACATACTATACTATACTATCACTTTATATCACCTTTACATACTATACTATTACTTTATATCACCTTTTACATACTATACTATTACTTTATATCACCTTTTACATACTATACTATCACTTTATATCACCTTTACATACTATACTATCACTTTATATCACCTTTTACATACTATACTATTACTTTATATCACCTTTACATACTATACTATCACTTTATATCACCTTTACATACTATACATACTATACTATACTACTTTATATCACCTTTACATACTATACTATCACTTTATATCACCTTTTACATACTATACTATTTTTCACCTTTACATACTATACTATTTTATATCATACCTTTATACATACTATACTATCATTTATATCACCTTTACATACTATACTATTACTTTATATCACCTTTACATACTATACTATCACTTTATATCACCTTTACATACTATACTATCACTTTATATCACATTTACATACTATACTATCACTTTATATCACCTTTACATACTATACCATTACTTTATATCACCTTTACATACTATACTATTACTTTATATCAGTTTACATACTATACTATCACTTTATATCACCTTTACATACTATACTATCACTTTATATCACCTTTACATACTATACTATCACTTTATATCACCTTTACATACTATACTATCACTTTATATCACCTTTACATACTATACTATCACTTTATATCACCTTTACATACTATACTATCACTTTATATCACCTTTACATACTATACTAGGACTTTATATCACCTTTACATACTATACTATCACTTTATATCACCTTTACATACTATACTATTACTTTATATCACCTTTACATACTATACTATTACTTTACTATATCACCTTTACATACTATACTAGGACTTTATATCACCTTTTACATACTATACTATCACTTTATATCACCTTTACATACTATACTATTTACACTTTATATCACCTTTATATCACCTTTTACATACTATACTATCACTTTATATCACCTTTACATACTATACTATCACTTTATATCACCTTTACATACTATACTATCACTTTATATCACCTTTACATACTATACTAGGACTTTCTATCACCTTTACATACTATACTATCACTTTATATCACCTTTACATACTATACTATTACTTTATATCACCTTTACATACTATACTATCACTTTATATCACCTTTACATACTATACTATTACTTTATATCACCTTTACATACTATACTATCACTTTATATCACCTTTACATACTATACTTTACATACTATACTAGGACTTTCTATCACCTTTACATACTATACTATCACTTTATATCACCTTTACATACTATACTATCACTTTATATCACCTTTACATACTATACTATTACTTTATATCACCTTTACATACTATACTATCACTTTATATCACCTTTACATACTATACTAGGACTTTATATCACCTTTACATACTATACTAGGACTTTATATCACCTTTACATACTATACTATCACTTTATATCACCTTTACATACTATACTATCACTTTATATCACCTTTACATACTATACTATACTATACTATCACTTTATATCACCTTTACATACTATACTATTACTTTATATCACCTTTACATACTATACTAGAGCTTTATATCACCTTTACATACTATACTATCACTTTATATCACCTTTACATACTATACCATCACTTTATATCACCTTTACATACTATACTATTACTTTATATCACCTTTACATACTATACTATCACTTTATATCACCTTTACATACTATACTATTACTTTATATCACCTTTACATACTATACTATTACTTTATATCACCTTTACATACTATACTAGAGCTTTATATCACCTTTACATACTATACTATTACTTTATATTTGACATACTATACTAGGACTTTTTGTATTTTTTTGACATACTATACTATGTCTTTTGTACTTTTTGACATACTATACTATGACTTTTACTACTTTTTGACATACTATACTATTACTTTTTATACTTTTAAGGACATACATGATGTAGTATTCTATAACTGCTGCTTGCAGTAACCCATGTAGTGAACTACAGTGGGTACGGAAAGTATTCAGACCCCTTTAAATTTTTCACTCTTTGTTTCATTGCAGCCTTTTTCCAAAAATCAAAAAAGTTCATTTTATTTCTCAGTAATGTACACTCAGCAACCCATCTTGACAGAAAAAAACTGAAATTTAGAAATTTTTGCATATTTATTAAAAAACAAAAACTGAAATATCACATGGTCATATGTATTCAGACCCTTTGCCGTGACCCTCATATGTAACTCAGGTGCTGTCTATTTCTTCTGATCATCCTTGAGATGGTTCTACACCTTCATTGGAGTCCAGCTGTGTTTGATTATACTGATTGGACTTGATTAGGAAAGCCACACACCTGTCTATATAAGACCTTACAGCTCACAGTGCATGTCAGAGCAAATGACAATCATGAGGTCAAAGGAACTGCCTGAAGAGCTCAGAGACAGAATTGTGGCAAGGCACAGATCTGGTCAAGGTTACAAAAAAATTTCTGCTGCACTTAAGGTTCCTAAGAGCACAGTGGCCTCCATAATCCTCAAATGGAAGACGTTTGGGACGACCAGAACCCTTTCTAGAGCTGGCCGTCCGGCCAAACTGAGCTATCGGGGAGAAGAGCCTTGGTGAGAGAGGCAAAGAAGAACCCAATGGTCACTGTGGCTAAGCTCCAGAGATGCAGTCGGGAGATGGGAGAAAGTTGTAGTAAGTCAACCATCACTGCAGCAATCCACCAGTCGGGCTTTATGGCAGAGTGGCCCGAAGGAAGCCTCTCCTCAGTGCAAGACACATGAAAGCCCGCATGGAGTTTGCTAAAAACACCTGAAGGACTCCAAGATGGTGATAAATAAAATCCTCTGGTCTGATGAGACCAAGATAGAACTTTTTGGCCTTAATTCTAAGCGGTATGTGTGGAGAAAACCAGGCACTGCTCATCACCTGTCCAATACAGTCTCAACAGTGAAGCATGGTGGTGGCAGCATCATGCTGTGGGGGTGTTTTTCAGCTGCAGGGACAGGACGACTGGTTGCAATCGAGGGAAAGATGAATGCGGCCAAGTACAGGGATATCCTGGACGAAAAACCTTTTCCAGAGTGCTCTGGACCTCAGACTGGGCCGAAGGTTTACCTTCCAACAAGACAATGACCCTAAGCACACCGCTAAAATAACGAAGGAGTGGCTTCACAACAACTCTGTGGTTGTTCTTGAATGGCCCAGCCAGAGCCCTGACTTAAACCCAATTGAGCATCTCTGGAGAGACCTGAAAATGACTGTCCACCAACGTTTACCATCCAACCTGACAGAACTGGAGAGGATCTGCAAGGAGGAATGGCAGAGGATACCCAAATCCAGATGTGAGAAACTTGTTGCATCTTTCCCAAAACGACTCATGGCTGTATTAGATCAAAAGGGTGCTTTACTAAATACTGAACAAAGGGTCTGAATACTTATGACCATGTGATATTTCAGTTTTTGTTTTTTAATAAATATGCAAAAATTTCTAAATTTCTGTTTTTTTTTCTGTCAAGATGGGTTGCTGAGTGTACATTACTGAGAAATAAAATGAACTTTTTTGATTTTTGGAAAAAGGCTGCAATGAAACAAAGAGTGAAAAATTTAAAGGGGTCTGAATACTTTCCGTACCCACTGTATGTAAACGAGAGTATTTAGTCAGACTGTAGAGGATGAAAGTATAAATATTATATATTCATTCTGAGAGACTGTGACTTACGTAGAAGTATTAAAGTATTAAAGTAGCAAAAAAACACACTTTTCCATCTGAACACAGAGAACAAACTTCATGTATTCAAGAAAACAAAAACAGGAAAAGCTCAAATTATATTTGTCCTTGTACCAGGTGAGCCCCGTTAAAGATGAATTTCTGTCCTCCTGACAGTTAATAATGTCTTTCTTGTTCTATCTGCGTATTTTAAATGCTGTCCCAGTTTAACTGCAGATTTCACGACTGGGTTCTTGAAAACAAAAGATAAAAAAGGAAGTCATAGCACCCATGAAACACGATTTCAGAATAAAACAAAGACATTCGCTTCTAACATTAATGAGCGTTTCAGTTTACAATTAAAATCACATTAACCAGATTATTTCTTCCCTCCAGAGGCCGGTGGGATCGCAGCGGCGGGACTATAAAGGGTTATTACACACAAATTACACAGCAGTGCAGACAGATTTTCCAATGTTTTTGTGTCTAAGTGACTAAGCGTCCACTAAAAGTTTTGTTGTTGCTGCAACAGACTCAGATTATTACAACATTATGGGATGGATCCATACAGAGATAGACCATTTAGTTAAAGAGTAAGATCCTTTTAGTTTAACATGAAACAGCCCCGACATCACCATCACCAAACCCACCAGACTCCATAAATAATCACTACTTTTAAAAAGTAGTGATTATTTAGTCAGGATCTCCACCAGACTCCATGTAAATAATCACTGCTCTATACATTTTAAAAGTAGTGTTATTTACATGGAGCATATCTCCACCAGACTCCATGTGTGGAAAGTGGACAGAAACTAAATAAAACTACCAAAAGCCGTCTTGGTTCATCTTTCCACTGTTCCAACAATCACCACTCTGGTCTGGTTGGAATAAACTCTTAATTCACCCATTTACATGTGGAGATATGCTGCTCTATACACGCTAAAAGTAGTGATTATTTACATGGAGTCTGGTGGAGATATGCTGCTCTATACACGCTAAAAGTAGTGATTATTTACATGGAGTCTGGTGGAGATATGCTGCTCTATACACGCTAAAAGTAGTGATTATTTACATGGAGTCTGGTGGAGATATGCTGCTCTATACATGCTAAAAGTAGTGATTATTTACATGGAGTCTGGTGGAGATATGCTGCTCTATACACGCTAAAAGTAGTGATTATTTACATGGAGTCTGGTGGAGATATGCTGCTCTATACACGCTAAAAGTAGTGATTATTTACATGGAGTCTGGTGGAGATATGCTGCTCTATACACGCTAAAAGTAGTGATTATTTACATGGAGTCTGGTGGAGATATGCTGCTCTATACATGCTAAAAGTAGTGATTATTTGATGTGATGGGATTGGTGCAGCTCAACTCTGGCCCCGCCCACATCAGACACACCAATATCTGTGTGTGTCTCCCTTTGTGTGTCTGTCTCTCTCCCTTTGTGCGTCTGTCTGTGTGTGTTTCTCTGTGTGTCTGTCTCCCTTTGTGTGTCTCTGTGTGTGTGTGTGTCTGTGTGTGTATCTGTGTGTGTGTGTGTGTGTGTGTCTGTGTGTGAAGTAGACGCTGAGCTCAGAGTGTTTTCATCTATTTATTCAGTACTCAGCAGTAAGGGTTATAGTTTATGGACAAGTTCTTCTGTTAAGAAATGAATTATCAAAACATAGTTTATAAAAGTGTATAGTAAGTAAGCATTACATATATATGCATGGAAACAAAACGTTAAACAGATAAACAGGGGGGGGGGGGGGTGGGGGTTCCCTCTATAAACGGCGTCGGAGAAGATGAACGCTGGGTTATTAATACAGATCGACTCCTACGGACAGCACGCGACGGTCACTGCACGGCTTCTTTAAAACTAGCACCAGTGCTGCGGAGACGCCGACACACACACACACACACACGGGGGGCGTCTGATAATCAAAAATAAAACGGGAAAAATCCGAAATACATCAATAAATACAAGTTTACTGTGAAAGTGTAACATTAAAAATGTGTGAATGCACCGTGAACAAAAGACTTGTTTTTGAATGCGATTTGAACCGAAAGACGTGTTTTTGAATGCACCCTGAACAGAAAGACGTGTTTTTGAATGCGATTTGAACAGAAAGACGTGTTTTTGAATGCACCCTGAACAGAAAGACGTGTTTTTGAATGCACCCTGAATGCACCCTGAACAAAGAGGAGAATCTCCGAAGCCGTCCCTTTTTTTCGTCTTCGTTTCGACGCAGGTTAGATTTTTGTGAAACAGGAAGTAGGTGTGAGATAAATACGAAGAGGGGCATGATGGGAAAGCTGGACTGACTGAGAAAGACCGTCAACACAACAACAACTTGGTTAAAAAGGCAAGAAAACACTTTGCATCACCGTGTACAGTTCTTACATCTTCACAGAGTTCAGAGTCCGATGTCTCCGCACAACAAGGGGGGTTGTGGGTAAAAGGAGACGGGGGGGGGTACATCAACACAGCTCTAAACTCACACATCCTAAAGACTAGCGCCGTCCATTACAAGTGTTAATAATAATAATAATAATAATATAAATAAATGCATTACTACAATGATTGCGTCCTATAAGGAGCCGCGGCAGAGTTACAGTCAGAATCAAACCAGCGGCTCCACACACACCGGGGGGCTCCACACACCGGGGGCTCCACACACCGGGGGGCAGGGGGGGCCCACCACCGGGGGCAGGGGGGGCCTCCAGGCGCCACCTGGCTCCTTTCTTTGTTTTACGTACAGTTGCTTTGGCACGGACGTGTTCACACACACAAACATATATATATATATATATATATATATATATATATATATATATATATATATATATATATATATATATATATATATATATACATACACACATACATACATATATATATATATACACATATACACACACACACACCGCTACTTAACTTTTTTGGTTTCCATGGTGATAAAGTCCCTGGTACCTGCTAACAGGTACTTTTTGTAGTACTACCTCAGAAAGAATCGTCTCTAATTGCTGCAGACTGCTGATTGGTCGGAGGGAATCGTCTCTAATCGCTGCAGACTGCTGATTGGTCGGAAGGAATCGTCTCTAATCGCTGCAGACTGCTGATTGGTCGGAGAGAATTGTATTATATATTATATCAACAGAGATATGAGCCTATATATCGTCTTATATTTGGGATATATTGTAATATAATATAATAAATGTGTTTTCCTGGTTTTAAAGGCTGCATTCCAGTAAAGTGATGTCATTTCCTGTTCTTACCACTGAAAATGATTTAAATAACTTAGATTTAGAAATGTCAGAATTCATCTTGTTTATAGACCTTTTCCTCAGATTTGGGGGTTTTATCTTGTTTATAGACCTTTTCCTCAGATTTGGGGTTTTTTTCCTCAGATTTGGGGTTTTTATCTCGTTTATAGACCTTTTCCTCAGATCTCGTTTATAGACCTTTTCCTCAGATTTGGGGTTTTTCTTGTTTATCCTTTTCCTCAGATTTGGGGTTTTATAGACCTTTTCCTCAGATTTGGGGTTTTATCTTGTTTATAGACCTTTTCCTCAGATTTTGGGGTTTTTATCTTGTTTAGTTTTTATCTTGTTTATAGACCTTTTCCTCAGATTTTGGAGTTTTTATCTTGTTTATAGACCTTTTCCTCAGATTTGGGGTTTTTATCTTGTTTATAGACCTTTTCCTCAGATTTGGGGTTTTATCTTGTTTATAGACCTTTTCCTCAGATTTTGGGGTTTTTATCTTGTTTATAGACCTTTTCCTCAGATTTGGGGGTTTTATCTTGTTTATAGACCTTTTCCTCAGATTTTGGAGTTTTTATCTTGTTTATAGACCTTTTCCTCAGATTTGGGGTTTTATCTTGTTTATAGACCTTTTCCTCAGATTTGGGGGTTTTATCTTGTTTATAGACCTTTTCCTCAGATTTGGGGTTTTTATCTTGTTTATAGACCTTTTCCTTTGGGGTTTTATCAGATTTTGGAGTTTTTTTTTATCTTGTTTATAGACCTTTTCCTCAGATTTGGGGGTTTTATCTTGTTTATAGACCTTTTCCTCAGATTTGGGGTTTTTATCTTGTTTATAGACCTTTTCCTCTCAGATTTTAGGGGGGTTTTATCTTGTTTATAGACCTTTTCCTCAGATTTTGGGGTTTTTATCTTGTTTATAGACCTTTTCCTCAGATTTGGGGGTTTTATCTTGTTTATAGACCTTTTCCTCAGATTTGGGGTTTTAGACCTTTTCCTCAGATTTGGGGTTTTTATCTTGTTTATAGACCTTTTCCTCAGATTTGGGGTTTTATCTTGTTTATAGACCTTTTCCTCAGATTTGGGGTTTTTATCTTGTTTATAGACCTTTTCCTCAGATTTGGGGTTTTATCTTGTTTATAGACCTTTTCCTCAGATTTGGGGGTTTTATCTTGTTTATAGACCTTTTCCTCAGATTTGGGGGTTTTATCTTGTTTATAGACTCCCTAATGCAGTGCATTATTATTAGTTGTTATATCTACATTACTGATGAGTATCAAAAGATTTGTCTCATTGTGTTAATTTCACATCTATATCTTTATACATAATCTCTCTATAAATAATTATTCTCTCCTCTGGGACAGGAACCCGATTTTTAAGAAGATTAATAACGTTTTGATGTCTTCAGAAGTATAAATGGACTTTTAGATCGTGGAAACCAGAACTCAACATGTGCATTCACTGCGTGTGTGTATATATGTGTGTGTGTTTTGTATAGGTGCGTGTGTGTGTGTGTGTGTGTGTGTGTGTGTGTGTGTGAGAGAACACGGCCCGTTTTGAGAAGCTGCATTAAATCATTAAATCTTTAAATCTTAGAACTGAGAGAGACAGGAACCTTTAAAGCAGAGCTGGGCAACGTCTCGTAGATTTTAAAATCAGAGCTGTTCACAATTGTTGCAAAAATCCTGATGACTCGTCTCATTTTCTTAAAAAATGCGACGGATCACACGGGATATTTATGCAATTTAATGCGCTAAAATTGCGTGAACTTGCAAAAACTGGTTTAATGAAAAAGAGACGGACTACGTCACTTCATAACGTTCCCATGGCAACAGGAAAAAGGGCTGCTCGTGTAAAATTAATTACACGTTTTCACCTTCCTGCTGCGATATATAAGACTTTAATTATGAAAACATGCTCAGAGTTATTTTGAGCAGAAATCTGCAATTTATGTGGACTTTGGCCGATTATCATTGTAATTGGATCGTAAAGTGATGTCACTTCCTGGTCTTACCAGACTGGTTTAGCCTTGATTACCCGCTTACTCATCACATCCACATTACTGGTGATTAGTTATCAAAAATCCCACGGTGTCAATAGTCTTTGAAAGCACCGAGTCAGCTCGAGATGGTCTCGGTGTCACCCAGCTCTAGTTTATCAGACCCAAGCCTCCCGTCTTCAGTCCTAAAAGCTCCCACAATGCATTGCTGCCTCCCTCCGAACCAAACAGGTACACACACAAAGGGAAACCAAGTCGTGTCTTCCCAGCACGTCTGCTAAACCCGTTCAGACCCAGGCGGTCTGAACGGGTTTAGCAGACGTGACAAAGGCCACGAGTAGATTCATGCAGACCCCCTCCTGACACGGGGGGAGCTGCATGGAGCCGGAGAACGGACCAATCAGCTCCTGCTGGGGTTTGAAATGAACAACATGTCCCTGGACACAAGCACCGCACTTCCTGTAGAGCCCGGACCCTCGCAGCCACGGCAACACACGACTCATCAGTCCTTCATGAGTCGACACATCCCGCCCAAAGTAGCAGAAAGACGCCCGCTAACGTCCCGTAGCGATCCGCTAACGTCCTGTAGCGATTCGCTAACGTCCTGACATCCTGTAGCGATTCGCTAACATCCTGTAGCGATTCGCTAACGTCCTGTAGCGATTCGCTAACATCCTTTAGCGATCCGCTAACGTCCTGTAGCGATCCGCTAACGCCCTGTAGCGATCCGCTAATATCTTTTAGCGATCCGCTAACGTCCTGTAGCGATCCGCTAACGTCCTGTAGCGATCCGCTAACGTCCTGTAGCGATCCGCTAACGTCCTGTAGCGATCCGCTAACGTCCTGTAGCGATTCGCTAACATCCTGTAGCGATCCGCTAACGTCCTGTAGCGATCCGCTAACGTCCTGTAGCGATCCGCTAACATCCTGTAGCGATTTGCTAACATCCTGTAGCGCTCCGCTAACATCCTGTAGCGATCCGCTAACGTCCTGTAGCGCTCCGCTAACATCCTGTAGCGCTCCGCTAACATCCTGTAGCGATTTTGCTAAATCAGTCTTTTCATTCTGTCCGTTTGTGTCTTCATCAGTCTTTGCGGCAGCTTGTTAAAGGGCCACATGCAGCGGGGGGGGGGGGACAGGTGTGTAGTGAAGTTTGTGAACATTTATACACAACTACATCCTGTCCGTCTGGCTACAGTCGGTCAGTCAAGGAAGCCTCGGCTCGGGAAGTCCATTTACTGTGTGTGTGTGTGTGTGTGTGTGTGTGTGGCGTCCATTTTGTGTCCTGCTTTGTGTACATGTTCAGTCATGCAGGACCACACACACACACACACAAGGAGGAGGAAGAGGAGGGTGAGCGGGAGGAAGAGCTACGTTTTGGCACCTTGGCATGTGACTGCACTGCCCCCCCCCCATAGAGAGGTGAAGTCCCGCCCCTTCCTGTGTCCACCATGGGACTTTATTTCAGTTAAAATGTGTCTGCTAGTGGACAGAGAGTGATGATGATTAGACCTTTCATGTGGACAAGCAGGCATCATAATACTGTCCCCCCCTCCCCCCCCTCACTGAGGAAATCACCATGGCAACATAGTTCTGACCCACACACCGCTTTACTGTAGGTGTGTTGTCGTCAAACAGCTGATTTACCGTTAGGACTACGCACTCTGTCAAAGAATTATAGTTTTATTGTCACTTTTATTGTGAAAATATTACTTTTTCCCCTCAAATTATTCTTATTTTTACCCTCAAATTTCACTTTCAGAATATTTTTTGGAAATTGTCCAATCTTTTAAAATTGGAAAAAAAAATATTTTCACAATAAATTTAGAGAAAATATTTTTTGGATATTTTGAAGGGGAAAAAAGTCGAAATATTTTAGATAAATGTACATTAAAAAAATACATTTTTACAATAAAAGTTGGAATACTAAAAATAAAAATAAAGTCAGATGTAAAACAATGGACTAAACGTTCTATCTTGAGGATCTATCATCATCTCTCTCGGTTCCTACGACACATCTCCTCAGAAATAACGTCCCAGGGCGGTCCACGGGGACGGGTCCACCGGGACGGGACCCCCCCTCCCATCCCTCTTCCGTTATATGAAGGGGCCGCCGGGCATACCCAGGAAGTTGGGCGCCGCCATGGCCATGCGGGGGGGCGCCCCCGAGCCGCTCCAGTGCACCTTCATGTGGTGCCGCAGGTTGGACTTGGAGGAGAAGTGCTTGTCGCACTGCTGGCAGGAGAAGGGCTTCTCCTTGGTGTGGATGCGGCGGTGGCAGACGAGCTGCGTGGACACGCGGAACGACTTGCCGCAGTCGGGGCACTGGTAGCGCTTGGGCTCGGTGTGGATCCGCCGGTGGTTCTTCAGGGACATCAGGTTGGGGAACTCCTTCTGGCAGGAGTTGCAGAAGTAGGTGCCGGTCTTGTGGCTGTTCTTGTGGTTGAGCAGCGAGCTGGCGTGGCGGTACGAGCGCCCGCACTGATCGCAGGCGTGGGATTTCACCGGCTCGCCGCGGCCTCGAGGCGCCGCCGCCGCGCCTCCGTGGCCGAGTCCTTGCTCCTGCATCAAGGTGAGGTCCAGGCCGGACCCCCAGCCCAGGTCCTGGGAGCTCCCGGGGCGGGGCTGCTGGGGTCTGGGCTGGCGGGGCGGCGGCGGCGCCTGGCCGTGCGTGATCTCCATGTGGAGCCGGAAGCTGGCCGGCGTGGGGAAGGCGCGCTGGCAGGACCGGCACGTCAGCTCGCGCTGCTTCTGGTGGACGCGGCGGTGGTTGTAGAGCTGCGAGGACACGCGGAAGGCTTTGCCGCAGTCGTGGCAGCGGTGGCGGCGCGTCTCCGAGTGGATGCGGCGGTGGTTCTTCAGGGCGAGCAGGTTGGAGTAGGTCTTCAGGCACACGGCGCAGTGGTAGATGCCGACGGTGTGGGTGTTCTTGTGGTTGAGGAGGGAGCTGGCGTGGCGGTATGAGCGGCCGCACTGGTCACATCTGTACAGAGACAAACAGGAAGAGACAACACGGGGAGGAGGGAGAGAGAGGGAGGAAAAGAGAGAGGACAGATGAGAAACAGACCAATGGAGAGAGAGACATGAGGGAGGGAGAGAGGGAGGACAGAGGGAGAGGAAGAGGGAGGGAGAGGGAGGGCAGAGGGAGGGAGGGAGAGGGAGGACAGAGGGAGAGGGAGGGAAGGAGGGAGGACAGAGGGAGAGGGAGGGAAAGGGAGGACAGAGGGAGAGGGAGAGAGCGAGGACAGAGGGAGAGAGAGGGAGAGGGAGGACAGAGGGAGAGGGAGGGAGAGGGAGGACAGAGGGAGAGGGGAAAGGGAGGACAGAGGGAGAGGGAGGGAGAGGGGAGGACAGAGGAGAGGGAGGAGAGGGAGGACAGAGGGAGAGGGAGGGAGAGAGGGAGGACAGAGGGAGAGGGAGGGAAAGGGAGGACAGAGGGAGAGGGAGAGAGCGAGGACAGAGGGAGAGAGAGGGGGGACAGAGGGAGAGGGAGGGGGGACAGAGGGAGAGAGAGGGAGGGGGGACAGAGGGAGAGGGAGGACAGAGGGAGAGGGAGGGAGAGGGAGGACAGAGGGAGGGGAGAGAGAGGGGGACAGAGGGAGAGAGAGGGAGGGGGGACAGAGGGAGAGGGAGAGAGAGGGGGACAGAGGGAGAGAGAGGGGGGGGGGACAGAGGGAGAGGGAGGGGGACAGAGGGAGAGGGAGGACAGAGGGAGAGGGAGAGAGAGGGGGGACAGAGGGAGAGAGGGAGGGGGGACAGAGGGAGAGAGAGGGGGGACAGAGGGAGAGAGAGGGAGGACAGAGGGAGAGAGAGAGGGAGGACAGAGGGAGAGAGAGAGGGAGGACAGAGGGAGAGATTAGAAACTGAACATAAACTGTTTCCACATTAATCAGTTCCTGGTTACCACTTTCAATTTAGAATTATTGAAATATCTTCACTACTCAACATATAAGTAGGGTTGGGTACCCCCCCTAAAAAACGTCAGTCGACCCCCGGCCACTTTTAACGTTTATTTTTAGAAGTATTTTGGACGTTTCTTGTTTTTGGCACTTTTTTTTCTTCATCCTTTGTCTTTATTTGGACTGTGTGTGTGTGTGATGTGTGTGTTGGTCTCAGATGTTGTGGTTGTGTTTCCATCACACTGTCAGAGTGGTGCATGATCTCTCATCATAGACCAACACACACACACACACACACACACACACACACACACACACACACACACACACACACACACACACACACACACACACACACACACACACACACACACACACACACACACACACACACACACACACACACACACACACACACACACACACACACACACACACACACACACACACGTTATTATTAGATTATATAACAGCTGGTAATTTTCTGAAGTTGAATTTGATCAAGGTTCATTATTATATATCGGTTCTTTGGTCAATGGAGAGAAGCACACACACACACACACACACACACACACACACACACACACACACACACACACACACACAGATAACACACACACACACACACACAGATCCATGTGCATAGATGCACGCACGCAGAGACGCACACACGCACAAACATGCACAGATGCTACACACGTGCACAGACACACACAGATGCCTATGCGCACACACAGACCTACGCACACACACACGTGCATGCATGCACAAACGCACACACACACAATACTTATAGAATCGTAATAAACGAAAAGCGTAACACAAATCCAATCTGCACCCATTTATAAAATAAAGAATCGAATCGGGACAAAAGCACATGGATAATACTGATATGATACGGATCCAGATCGTTGCTACCCCCCTAGTATCGTATCGGGGGGACAGAACATGTGGTGGTCCTGGTTTCGGTACCCAACCCTACGTCTAACAGCTTGTACATACAGGTATATGATCTGAAATCCGGCTTATAGCTTTTAAAAAGAAGACTACAACAAAGTGGTGCACCATATAAAGTTATGATTTCTACAGAGGTCAGGGGGAGGAGGGGGGAGGTGGGGGGAGACACTATGTTGGGGGACTGGGAGTATCTGCAGCTCCCTGCACTGCACAGATTCACACACAAGCATCTGGAAACCAAATCAAAAGAGCTTGAGTCACAGCCTCCGCTCTCTCTGAGCGTACGGAGAGAAACCTCTAGAGCCGGCTGTAGATGTTGGAAAGCATCCTTCAACAGTCGAGATTAAAAACCTCTAGACGTGTGCAGTGCAGCTAGCTCCAAATACTTCCTAATCTTCTCTGGGAACACATCAAAATGTAAGAAACCCCATCACATAACTGCATTTCTATTCTAATAACTGGCCAGTATCATGATGCAAACACAAATAAAACCATAACACGAGCAAGGAACAGACATCAGTACTCAAAATACTTAAAAAACTAATATGCTAACACACAAAATGCTTAAATCTGTGTCAAAGTTGAGCTAAGAAAACAAGCATTAAATAAACAACACATGTAGGCAGCCTAACACTCAGGTGTGTGTCAGATGCTAACTGAAAGCAAACGGGGTTGACTTATCTGGTCTCTCCACTAATTCAATTTGTCCACACTTCAGAAAAATCCGAATTCCGGCACGCGTATGGTCCCAAGGAAGCCGGATTGGAGATCATATACCTGTAATAGACACGCAGAGACCTAAATTTATCTTCACTATTTTTTTCAACTTCGAAGAATCACAAACAACTGACGAGAACTCACGTGTACCGACACTCCTCGCCCTCTCCCGGGGGTGCAGCGGCCTTCCTCCTCACTTCCATGCCTACCTGGTTGTCCCCGCAGCGGTGCCTGGCTAGGCCGGATCTCCCCTGGAAACTCTTCCCACAGGTGGGGCAGCCGAACGGGGTCGCGCCCTCCTCGTGGACCTTCTGGTGGTTTCGGAGGAACCTTGCCAACCGGAAGGCTTTCCCACACGTGTGGCAGATGTGCTTCTTCCTCTGCGTGTGAATGCGCATGTGGTTGCGCAGCGCCATGTAGTTGGTGTACGGCTTCTCGCAGAAGTTGCACCGGAAGTTGCCGGTCTTGTGGGTGTGCTTGTGGTTCAGCAGGGAGCTGGCGTGTTTGTAGGCGCAGCTGCACAGGTCGCAGGCGTAGGGCCTCTCATCGGAGTCCAGGTCCACCGAGCTCCTCTCCATGCTGATGTTGGCGGAGCTGTTGGTGGAGGAGGAAGACGGCAGGTGCTGGGCGGGGCAGTCGTGGGCTGCGAGTTCATCGGCTGTGGCAAAGCCTTCGCAGCAGCCGTCGCATTCAAAATCCATCTGGGCTCCGGGGCCCTGGGGCCCTTTGCACAGGCCCGCCGTGGTGTGGGTGGCCAGCTGCCTCTGGGTGCGGAAGCCCTTGCCGCACTCTTGGCAGTTGTGCTTCTTCTGGGCGAAGTGGAGGCGGAGGTGGTTCTTCATCGCCAGCCGGTTGGGGTACGTCGAGTTGCACACGTTGCAGTGGTACTCCCCGATTTTGTGGAGGTTCTTGTGATTGGCCAGGCTGCCTGCGTGGCGGTACGTCTTGCCGCATTCGTCGCAGGCAAAAGGCCGCCGCCCAGTTTCAGAGGGGTCAAACTTCTGGGGCCGGGAGGTCCCGGCAGACGAGTAGGGCTTCTTGAAGCCTTGGTGGCTGTATTTGACGCCCAACCCCTGTCCCTTTGAGGACTCTCCTCTCATAGCCTGCATGTGGGACGGGCCCGCCTGCTGGAAGCGGGACCCGTTGGGTCCGGTTCGAACGAGACCTTTGGCTCGGTGCTCCTCGTGGAGACGGAGGTGGTTGATCAGCTGCTTTTGGATCTTGAACGCCTTGCCACATTCTTCACACTTGTGCCTGCAGTAGGGAGGGGCAAATGTGAAGAAAACATAACAGAATATCTATAAAAACACAAAACTTACAAAGCTTTTGTGGATGTTAATTTAAGGCATTATGGTCCAGAATAACGTCAGTTCTGATCAACCTGGACCCTAAGTACTTGATGGGAACAACAATCTAGAAACTGACCCAGAATTAAGAGAGAAACAAGCTGTAATGTTACCCTACAGGACAGATGTTCAGCATCAGGTAGAAACAAGCTGTAATGTTACCCTACAGGACAGATGTTCAGCATCAGGTAGAAACAAGCTGTAATGTTACCCTACAGGACAGATGTTCAACATCAGGGAGAAACAAGCTGTAATGTTACCCTACAGGACAGATGTTCAGCATCAGGTAGAAACAAGCTGTAATGTTACCCTACAGGACAGATGTTCAAATCAAGAAACAAGCTGTAATTTACCCTAAGGACAGATGTTCAGCATCAGGTAAAAACAAGACACAGGACAGATTTTTTGTAAAGTTACCCTACAGGACAGATGTTCCCTGTAATGTAAAAAACAGGACAGATGATCAGCATCAAGAAACAAGGTTTAACCCTACAGGACAGATGTTTTTCTAAGATACATTTCAGACACATTTTTTTTTAAGTTGAAAGTCCCCCCCCCCAGATATCAGATAAAGCAGGTTTAAGGAGTATTTTTTGTATTTCAGACCTAATACAAAAAACAACAGAGAAAAAACAACAAAAACATACCTCTTTAGATCAAAGTGGGTCCTTTGGTGATTCTTGAGAGCCAGCAGATTGTAGTAGCGTTTCTGGCACACCAAGCAGCGGAAAACACCCGTCTTATGGGACTTCTTGTGGTTTAGGAGAGAGCACGGGTGTCTGTATCCACGTCCGCATTGGTCGCATTTGTGAGGCTTCTCGCTTTGGTCGACCAGAGGCCTGCGCCCGTCGCCGCCGACATCACGGCTTCCTCCAGCAACCCCGCCGCCGACGCCCTCCCCCCCGGACATCCCTTTGGCTCCGTTCAGGCCCTGCTTGCTCAGCGAACTGCCCCGATTCTTCCCGGGGCACAGGTGAGTGATGAGGTGGTGGCGGTCGGCAAAGAACATCCCGCAGTCTACGCAAATGTGGTTGCGTCCGTCCATTTTGTCGTTGCCGTTAGCCGAGGTGCCCACGATGCCTTGTTGCTGGCCGTCCGGCCTTTGGGGGCCGTGGACCAACTGGTGGTTCAGGAGATCTTGCTTCCTGGCGAAGCTTTGGCCGCAGGTGGAGCAGATCATCCTCCACTCCTGCTCCAGGTTGGACGGTCCCGGCCCGGTTGGGTTGTTGGCGTGGCTACGCAAGTGGCTCCTGAGGGCTCGGAGGCTGGCGTAGTGGTTGCCGCACACCGAACACTGATACACTTCTCCGTCGTCATCTTCATCTTTGTCGTTGCTGCCCATTCTCTTGCCCCCGCTCTGGGAGTATTGGCGTTGCCCGCCCGCCGCTGCTGCTGCTTCCACCTTCCTTCAGGCTGCTGGAGCCTTCGGCGGGCAGCGAGGTTCCACCAGAGCTGTGGTAGTTCATGCTCGCCAGGAACCCGTTGGACATGGTGCTCTGCTGCTGGGGCTGCTGGCCGCGGCGGGGGCACAGGTGGGACTTGATGCCGGAAACATCTCCGTACATCTGACCGCAGTCGGCGCACACGTGTCTGTCGGCCTGGCGGTGAGAGGCATTGCTCTGGGAGAGCGAGCTGCCGTCGAAGCGATCGTGGAACTCCAGAGAGTCCAGCCCGCTGCTGTGGCCGCCGTCTGGAACAAAGTGGTTCCCGTCACCCAGATTTCCCGGCAGGGAGATCGGCGTGGTGGCGCCGCTGCCTTCCTGGACGTAGCTCTGCTGCGAGTCCAGAGTCAGGGGCTCTGGAGACAGCCAGTCGTTGCTGTCGTTAATTGACTGGTTGGAAGAGCGCCCCTTGTGGCTTCGCAGGTGGCTGTGCAGCGCCGCCAGGTGCGGGTACTGCTTGCAGCAGATGGTACACTGGTAGTGGCCCGTCTGATGGCAGCGTTTGTGGTTCACCAAGCTTCCTGCGTGCCGGTAGCTTTTGCCACACTCTCCGCACTTAAAGCGCCGCTCTCCGTCGTCTGGAGAATTCGCATGGGGCACACGGCCTCCGGAGGGAGACGACACGGAGCCCTGGGAACCGGAGCTTAGTGCGTCAGAGTTTAGGATGGAGCTGTCCTGGCCGTGGGCGCCCGGGTGGGGGTCGTGAGTCAAATAGTGGACTTTCAAAGTCTCCAGATCTGGGTGTCCCGCGCCACAGTATGCACATGTGTAGATGGGGTTGTTCACAGGGGGACCCATTATGGGATCATAGGGGCCTCTTTTGTCACTGGGCAAGGGTGGCAAGGGCAGAGGGTCCCCCAGGGTGGGGGTGTACGCCGGGGATCGAACGGCGCTCAGATTGTGGGGCATGATGCCGGGGAAACTGCGCGGCAGGCCGAGGGAAGGCGAGGCGGCGTTGTGAAGCAAGATATGCTCCTGAAAGTCTGTCTTACTTGGCAGCGAGATCTGGCACAGGTGGCAGAAACAGGAAGCGGTGTCGTCGCTCTGGGACGACTGCGTGCCGGCGCCGCCGCCGCTCACCATAGACGCCCCGGCCGTCTTGAACTTCGAGTGAGTTCTCTCGTGGCTGTTTAGTGCAGCCAGGTTGCTGAATTGTTTGAAACACACAGAGCACTTAAAAGCCCCTTGCTGGTGGCACTTCTTGTGGTTTACCAGGCTGCCGTGGTGCCGGTACGTCCGGTCGCACTGATCGCACTTGAACGGTCTGTCCCAGGCTTCTTCGGTCTCGGGGGAGCCTTTCTTCCCGTGGTCGCCTGTCTGGTGGCTCTGTAGGACACTGTGTCCCAAACTGTTGTTCAAATGGGAGCGCCCAAACCCGTCTGAGAGGTCTTGGGCGAGACCGTAGTCCCTCTCGTCGTGGCCCCCTTCCTCGGGTACTTCTTCCCCCTCTTCCTCTGTGTGTGCACTACTCGGGGACAGCGTATGGATGCGTAGGTGGTTCTTCAAAGCGACTGCGTTGGGCAGCGTGCGCGTGCAGACTGGACACTGGAACGATCCGACCTCGTGAGACTTCTTGTGGTTGGCGAGGCTAGCGGCGTGCTTGTAAATGCGTCCACACTGCTCACACTCAAAACGCCCGTTCTCTTCTTGCTGATAATGTGCTTTCATATGCTCTAGAAGACTTGGAGTACTCGGACACACCATATCACACTCTTTACAGGGGAAACCCTTGGCACGACTCATATCATGCATTGCCATAGTACTCTAAAGCGAACGATAGGAGGGAGTCACAGTTCACAACATAGAAATGAACAGTGACGCTAGGGGGAGAGGAGGAAAAGAGGAGGGCTTAGCTCTGCAGCTGGGGGTGGCGGCCTTGTTCTCCTGAGTGCAGGTCCAACCAATCAGGGCCCACCTCAGGGGGCGGCGAGGCCACCCAATGAGGAACCACTGTTGAGACAAGAAGAAGACAAGGCGAGGGTTACTTAAATCAGAAATACCTCATGGATCCCCGAAGGGAAAATCTGTGTTACAGTTGCACGAAGTGTATAAATAGTGTTAAAGCTCCGGCTCGCCGACCCGGCGCCGACGGCGGCAGAAAAGGCCCCGGACCGATCCGTCTCCCCGAGGTGGTCCATGAAGACCCCCCAACACACCGCAGCGACCCCGTCTCCAGCGTGCGTGAGACGTAATACCTCTCCATAGCAGCAGGCGGCGCTAATCTGCATTGTCGCCCAAAAAATGAAAACCGGCAGCTGATTGGACGAACACTTCATGTGGGTCTGGTTTCTCCCGAATTTCACAGCCAGACCGTAATGGCAGCTCCTTCAGAATACGTATGCACACACACACGCACACACACATGCATACTGAGTCACACATACACACACACACACACACAGTCGCACACACACACACACACACAGTCGCACACACACAGAACAATTTGACATCTAAATTTTGGGTTTCTTTGAACCAAATCGCCCCAAAATAACACGAATGTGTGGCTGTACGTTGTATGGAATCCATGTTAAATTAATGATTACTTCCATTGAATTTCGGGTGTTTTTATTTCAATTTTACAGCATTTAAACAAACTGATCCACTCGACATCCTCTGATCTTCACTAAGAGTCCAAATAATCCATTTATGGGTTTATAACAACCAAAAGGGACAAAAACTCTTCAAATAGCATCAAAAAACTGAGAAAAAAAGAGTTAATTTGCATTTTTGACCCGGAAGGAGAACAAGTTCACGTTGAAGACGTCGTTCAGCGAACATAACGATGTTTTTACTCTTAATTAATCTGCATGTGACGAATAGATTAGTCGTTTTGAATCAGAAAAACTTTATCGATCCCGAGGGGAAATTCTGTTACAGTTGCACGAATTGTAGAAATATAAATAAAAATATATATAAGGAGTGTGGAAATGTATGGTAGTTACATAGTTAACAGCAATAATAATAACAATAATAATAACAATAATAATAATACACATTTTTGGGCTCTATAATGTGTTTCCCAAAGCCCAAGATGACATTCTCAAATGTCTCGTTACCTTTCTACGTTTGTTTTTCTGATTATTTTAAGGTTCTGGTTTCTAGATGTCCATAATGTGTTGTTGTGTTTTTCTACCTTCGTGATCCACTCAACATCCTCTGATTCTAACTATGAGTCCAAATAATCCATCATTTCTGTGTTGTTGTTTTTTAACAACAACAAAATAGGTTTTATTAAAAAGTTTCTTTGGGAAAAGTGAAAAAAATGTTACTTTTTTCCAACGTTTCAGTTTATTTTTCAAGTTTTGGAGTGTGGACCGGTGGCTGGAGAGAGGCTGCTTCACCTCCTGGGTACTGCCAGGTGCTCTTGAGCAAGGCACCCCCCCCCCTCAGGGCGCTGGTCCAGCTGGTCCAGCCCCCCCCATCTCCATTAGTGCATGATTGGGTCCTGAGCGTGTGTGTGTGTGTGTGTGTGTGTGTGTGTGTGTGTGGTGATTACTAACAAACAGTGTACATAATTTCCACACTAGAGATCAATAAACAGTACAAATTAAATTAAATTAAATTAAATATCCCCAACTTGTCTTTTTCTACGTTCAAATGTTTTTTGTGACGTCCTTAAATGTCTTATTTTGTCCACAACTCAAAGACATTTGGTTTGGGGTCCCAGAGGAGAGGAGGAACCAGAACAGACCATTCAGGTTGATTTTATATTTAAAAATTATTATTAAAATAGCTTCATGTGTAATTACTAATTAATAGTTGACTAATCCATTCATGTCTGCAGCTCGAGCTCAAACAGCAGCCAATCAAAACGCTCTCCCTCTCTTTCTGTTCCTCACGATGATGTCAACAAACCGATCACAACAGAAAGAAAAACCACCTCATTAAACTAAGTTCACTTAACACAGGGGACACGTCTCGCTGCTGCATGGGGGGTCAGAGGGCCTCCGGTGGATTCTCACACACACACACACACACACACACACACACACCGTGCAGAAATATTAAAATACATCACCCGGGTCCGTGCACACACACGCGTTGTTTTCATCAACAACCAGCTGCAAATACTCGCCATTACACCCAGAAAGCATCTTTCCCTGCTGATAATACCGGGTCTCAGCCGCAGCGAGGCTCCCTGACCTTGGCCTGTCTTCAGCCCCGGTATGCATGCACCTACCGGGACAAAAGCGGGGCATCTTCACCGAAAACACGGCGGACATTTGCCTCGGACCGTCTCCCCACATTTAACCGGGGGAGCGATGCCCAGGCGGCCGGGAGAGGGGAGGTGAAGACGGGGTGGGGGGGTGGCTGTGTAACAGCGGTGTCAGCGATGCATTTCCGACCCGATGGGGGGACAGCACCTGCAGCCGTCGGCCCGCTCCCACCGAGACCCCATTTCATCGGAAAATGGCTTTCGAGCGGCAAGCCATTTTCCCCCATGCTAAC
>CM049385.1:595947-600947 GCA_026937815.1 Etheostoma perlongum | reverse complement strand
CATGTGTTCATGTGTTCACCATCCGTTCATGTGTTCACCATGTGTTGTGTTCATGTGTTCACCATGTGTTGTGTTCATGTGTTCACCACGTGTGCACCATGTGTTCACCATGTGTTCATGTGTTCACCACGTGTTCATCATGTGTTCACCACGTGTTCATCTCGTGTTCACCATGTGTTCATGTGTTCACCATACGTTCATGTGTTCACCACGTGTTCATCATGTGTTCACCACGTGTTCATCACGTGTTCACCATGTGTTCATGTGTTCACCATACGTTCATGTGTTCACCATGTGTTGTGTTCATGTGTTCACCATGTGTTCACCATGTGTTCACCATGTGTTCACCATGTGTTCACCATGTGTTCATGTGTTCACCATGTGTTCACCATGTGTTCACCATGTGTTCACCATGTGTTCACCACGTGTTCATCACGTGTTCACCATGTGTTCACCATGTGTTCACCATGTGTTCACCATGTGTTCACCACGTGTTCATCACGTGTTCACCATGTGTTCATCACGTGTTCACCATGTGTTCACCATGTGTTCCAGAGCTGTGCGCGGCCCCAGTTCGGCAGATGGATCAGCTGTTTGACCACGGACTCCGACTGGATGGTAACAGACTCTCCTCGTCATAGCAACATGTTATCAGAGCGGTCGTCATGGCTACCTGTTGATATCAGAGCGGTCGTCATGGCTACCTGTTGTCTCTTGCAGCTGTGTGGCGGTGGACCGTCTCTGTCCCTGTGGCATCTCCGCTCGCTGTCCCCGACCTCCGTCTTCCCGCTGGCGGGCTGCCAGAGACAGGCCGCCTTCTACCAGGACATGGTGAGACCGGGGGGGACATGGTGAGACCATGGGGGTGGGACATGGTGAGACCCATGGAGGGACATGGTGAGACCCATGGGACATGGTGAGACCCGGGGGGAGGGACATGGTGAGACCGGGGGTTCAGGGACATGGTGAGACCGGGGGGAGGGACATGGTGAGACCGGGGGAGGGACATGGTGAGACCGGGGGGGAGGGACATGGTGAGACCGGGGGGGGGGGGGATGGTGAGACCTGGGGGGGACATGGTGAGACCGGGGGGGACATGGGAGGGACATGGGGGACCTGGGGGGGGGGACATGGTGAGACCCTAGTTTTACCTTTCATTGCTTCTCCATGTTATTATTCACTTTTTTCATGGTTTTGGGGGGTTGTTTAGACATGGTTACCGGGGGAGGGACATGGTGAGACCCATGGTGAGACCGGGGGGGGAGGGACATGGTGAGACCGGGGGGGGGACATGGTGAGACCCCATGGTGAGACCCAGGGGGGAGGGACATGGTGAGACCGGGGGGGGGGGGGACATGGTGAGACCTGGGGGGGACATGGGGGACCTCATGGTGAGACCGGGGGGGGGGCCCTTTACCTTTCATTGCTTCTCCATGTTATTATTCACTTTTTTTATACGTTTTTGTGGTTGTTTAGATGTTAACCTCTCCCCCCTCTCTCTCTCCCCCCCTCCTCTCTCTCTCTCCCCCCTCTCTCCCCCCCCCTCTCCTCTCTCCCCCCCTCCTCCTCTCTCCCCCCTCCTCTCCTCTCTCCCCCTCCTCTCCTCTCTCCCCCCCCTCTCCTCTCTCCCCCTCCTCTCCTCTCTCCCCCCTCCTCTCCTCTCTCCCCCCTCCTTCCTCTCCTCTCTCCCCCCCTC
Organism: Etheostoma perlongum; assembly: GCA_026937815.1. Lineage (NCBI taxonomy): Eukaryota > Metazoa > Chordata > Actinopteri > Perciformes > Percidae > Etheostoma > Etheostoma perlongum. The sequence goes on along the minus strand of CM049385.1, from coordinate 599,251 downwards.
CCTCTCTCCCCCCTCCTCTCTCCCCCCTCCTCCTCTCCTCTCTCCCCCTCCTCTCCTCTCCCCCCCTCCTCTCCTCCCCTCCCCCCTCCTCTCTCTCCCCCCTCTCTCTCCCTCCCCCCCCTCTCCCCCCCCCCCAGATCCTGGCTGTGGGGGAGGGGCCGTTTGTGTCCCACTGTCTGCTGGGGGGCGAGGTGAAAGCTCAGATCCCGTGCACGCCGCAGAGCCTCAACACGCTGCAGATCAACGCCAACAGCACGGAGCACCGGGTCGGTCTACACACACACACACACACACACACACACACACACACACACACACACACACAGAAACACACACACACACACACACACACACACACACAGAAACACACACACACACACACAGAAACACACACACACACACACACACACACACACACACACACACACACACACACACACACACAGAAACACACACACACACACAGACACACACACACACACACAGAAACACACACACAGAAACAGAAACACACACAGAAACACACACACGGCGGGAGGGTAGTAAACGCTGTTTCCTGTTGCAGGTGCTGACCGTGGGGGGGAGCAGCGATCACATCGACGTCTTCACCAACCTGTCGTACAAAACCTTCTCCCTCAGCTTCTGACACACACACACACAGAGACACACACACACACATACAAACAGACACACAGAGAGACACACACAATACAGAGACACACACACACACACATACAAACAGAGAGACACACACAATACAGAGACACACACACACACAGAGACATACAGACATACAGAGACACACACCTTGAATAATGACGTCCACTTTTGTATCATTTAGTTTGAATATAATAAAATATTTTTGTCTCATTTGAGCGGTTATGATTTATTAACTATAACATCAGGTGCAGAGATGGTAGAACTACAACTCCCAGCCCGTCATGTGACCCAAACCCCCCCAGCTGTGCGTCCTTCAGTGACTGAAACAGATTTTTCAGTGACTGAAATTTAAAAAAAGTTGAACTGAAAACTTTTTCATTTATTTATGATAGCAAAAAAATACATTTATATTTTCACTCTGAAAAGCCAAGTCAGTTTCTTCTGTGGTACAAAACTGAAATCACATCTCAAACAGAAGAAGAAGAAACAGAAGCACGATGTGTTGCATTCAGGGAGCGGAGTACATATCGGGATAAATGACAGCCGGGCTTGTTTGTTATTTACAATCTGCTCTCTGGCTGTAGGAGGTCTTCTTTTCACCCAGAATGCATCAGGAGTAATGTCGGGATGTTCAGGGACTATGATGAGCGTGGGGAACAACAGCTGCTCTCTCTTCCTTTCTTTGTGACGGAGAAAGGTCCAGCAGGTAGCGAAGGGGTCGCAGCAGTTTGACCCGGAGCCGCCCGGTCCCGTTGGCTCCGGCTGTAGTGTCTGAACAGAGAGACGAGCGTCAGGCTGGTTATCTCTACAGAGAGAGCTTCCAGTGAAGGAGTAAGATCCTTTTACTTTAACATGAAACAGCCCCGAATACTCTTAATTCACCCATTTACATGTAGAGATATGCTGCTCTATACACGCTAAAAGTAGTGATTATTTACATGGAGTCTGGTGGAGATATGCTGCTCTATACTAAACAGTGATTAAAAGTAGTGATTATTTACATGGAGTCTGGTGGAGATATGGTTTGGTGAAAGTGGTGATTATTTACATGGGGTCTGTTTCATGTTAAACTAAAAGTGATTATTTACATGGAGTTGGTGGAAGGTATGCTATCTCTGCTAAAAGTAGTGATTATTTACATGGATCCATCCCTATAATGTAACATCTGTCCTGGTGGAGGCTGCTCTATACATGCTAAAAGCTTGTTTTACATGATGGTGAACATCTGTCCTGTAGGGTAACATTATTTACATGGAGTTGGTGGAGATATGCTGCTCTATACACATTATTTACATGGAGTGGTGGGTTTGGTGATGGTGATGTCGGGGCTGTTTCATGTTAAACTATTGTTTCTACCTGATGCTGAACATCTGTCCTGTAGGGTAACATTACAGCTTGTTTCTACCTGATGCTGAACATCTGTCCTGTAGGGTAACATTACAGCTTGTTTCTACCTGATGCTGAACATGCTGAACATCTGTCCTGTAGGGTTACATTACAGCTTGTTTCTACCTGATGCTGAACATCTGTCCTGTAGGGTAACATTACAGCTTGTTTCTACCTGATGCTGAACATCTGTCCTGTAGGGTTACATTACAGCTTGTTTCTACCTGATGCTGAACATCTGTCCTGTAGGGTAACATTACAGCTTGTTTCTACCTGATGCTGAACATCTGTCCTGTAGGGTAACATTACAGCTTGTTTCTACCTGATGCTGAACATCTGTCCTGTAGGGTAACATTACAGCTTGTTTCTACCTGATGCTAGGTTACATTAAGGGGAGGAGTTACTGTGTGTGCAGCAGGTGAGACAGGAAGTGGGCGGGGCTTATGCGGCTGACAGACAGGCCTGGCGGACGCTCTGGGCCCAGGTGTTGAGCAGCTCCGTCACCGAGTGTTTGTCAGGAAGCTGCAGCAGCTTGGACGTCATGTTCCTGTGGACCGTCTGCAGGAAGCTGTTCGCACCTGCTGGGGGGGGGGGCAGGACAGCAGACGGGGGGGCAGGATGTTGTTGGACTGGTTATTTTTCTCTCTTTCATCTAATCACTTTTAAAACGTCTGTTGTGTGTGTGTGTATGTATGTGCGTGCGCTGAGGTGTGTGTGTGTGTGTGTGTGTGTGTGTATGTGCGTATGCAGAGGTGTGTGTGTTTGTGTGTGTGTGCAGAGGTGTGTGTGTGTTTGTGTGTATGTGTATGTGCGTGTGCAGAGGTGTGTGTGTGTGTGTGTGCGTGTGCAGAGGTGTGTGTGTGTGTGTGTGTGTGTGTGTGTGTGTGTGTGCGTGTGCAGAGGTGTGTGTGTGTGTGTGTGTGTGTGTGTGTGTGTGTGTGTGTGTGTGTATGTGTGTGCAGAGGTGTGTGTGTGTGTGTGTGTATGTGCGTGTGCAGAGGTGTGTGTGTGTGTGTATGTGTGTGTGTGTGTGTGTATGTGTGCGTGTGCAGTGTTTGTGTGTGTGTGTGTGTGTATGTGCAGAGGTGTGTGTGTGTGTTTGTGTGTATGTGCGTGCGCTGAGGTGTGTGTGTGTGTGTCTGTCTTACCGTACTGGTCCCCGTCGTCGGCCCAGTAAGGACTCTGGTCGGGGTAATCAGCAGGAACGCTGAGCTGCAGAGGAGGAACGCTGGGGAGGTTCTTATCATCTGGAACACAC
>CM049385.1:565947-590947 GCA_026937815.1 Etheostoma perlongum | reverse complement strand
TTATAGTTCTAGACTGACGGGGGACTTCCTTGGACCCACCAAGCCCCTCTCTCCTCTCCCTTTATAGTTCTAGACTGCCGGGGGACTTCCTTGGACCCACCAAGCCCCTCTCTCCTCTCCCTTTATAGTTCTAGACTGCCGGGGGACTTCCTTGGACCTACCAAGCCCCTCTCTCTTTATATTAATTATAGAGTGGTCTAGATCTGCTCTACCTGTAAAGTGTCTTGAGATGACTCGTTAGGATTTGATAGTATAAATAAAATTGAATAGAAATGGAATTGAAGAGCTTGTTGTACCTGACTGAGTTGGGCTGTGAGTTGGGGGGTTGAGGCGACGGCTGGGGAGGGGGGGGCATTGACTGAGGAGTCGGCACCTGCACAGGTGAAGGTGATGACATCATCTGATGCTGCTGCTGTGCCTGTGGAAGAAAGTGATTGGACGAGAAAAGAATTAGCCAATCACAGGAGGAGATGGAGCTGCTGGAGCCGCACAATCAACTTTGAAACTTCCTGAACGGAGGCGGAAAAAGAAGGAACAGGTAAAGTCTCCGTTTGGGTGGGTTCAAGTTAAGGAGTCAAGTCCTTTAGGGTGGGTTCAAGTTAAGGAGTCAGGTCCTTTAGGGTGGGTTCAAGTTAAGGAGTCAAGTCTTTTAGGGTGAGTTCAAGTTAAAGAGTCAAGTCCTTTAGGTGTCAAGTCCTTTAGGGTGGGTTCAAGTTAAAGAGTCAAGTCCTTTAGGGTAAGTTCAAGTTAAGGAGTCAAGTCCTTTAGGGTGGGTTCAAGTTAAGGAGTCAAGTCTTTTAGGGTGAGTTCAAGTTAAGGAGTCAAGTCCTTTAGGGAAATTTCAAGTTAAGGAGTCAAGTCCTTTAGGGTGGGTTCAAGTTAAAGAGTCAAGTCTTTTACTGAAAGTTCAAGTTAAGGAGTCAAGTCTTTTAGGGAAAGTTCAAGTTAAGGAGTCAAGTCTTTTAGGGTAAGTTCAAGTTAAGGAGTGAAGTCCTTTAGGGTGGGTTCAAGTTAATGAGTCAAGTCTTTTACTGAAAGTTCAAGTTAAGGAGTCAAGTCTTTTAGGGTGGGTTCAAGTTAAGGAGTCAAGTCCTTTAGGGTGGGTTCAAGTTAAGGAGTCAAGTCCTTTAGGGTGGGTTCAAGTTAAGGAGTCAGGTCCTTTAGGGTGGGTTCAAGTTAAGGAGTCAAGTCCTTTAGGGTGGGTTCAAGTTAAAGAGTCAAGTCCTTTAGGGTAAGTTCAAGTTAAGGAGTCAAGTCCTTTAGGGTGGGTTCAAGTTAAGGAGTCAAGTCTTTTAGGGTGAGTTCAAGTTAAGGAGTCAAGTCCTTTAGGGAAATTTCAAGTTAAGGAGTCAAGTCCTTTAGGGTGGGTTCAAGTTAAAGAGTCAAGTCTTTTACTGAAAGTTCAAGTTAAGGAGTCAAGTCTTTTAGGGAAAGTTCAAGTTAAGGAGTCAAGTCTTTTAGGGTAAGTTCAAGTTAAGGAGTGAAGTCCTTTAGGGAAATTTCAAGTTAAGGAGTCAAGTCCTTTAGGGTGGGTTCAAGTTAAAGAGTCAAGTCTTTTACTGAAAGTTCAAGTTAAGGAGTCAAGTCTTTTAGGGAAAGTTCAAGTTAAGGAGTCAAGTCTTTTAGGGTAAGTTCAAGTTAAGGAGTGAAGTCCTTTAGGGTGGGTTCAAGTTAATGAGTCAAGTCTTTTACTGAAAGTTCAAGTTAAGGAGTCAAGTCTTTTAGGGAAAGTTCAAGTTAAGGAGTCAAGTCTTTTAGGGTAAGTTCAAGTTAAGGAGTCAAGTCTTTTAGGGTAAGTTCAAGTTAAGGAGTCAAGTCCTTTAGGGTAAGTTCAAGTTAAGGAGTCAAGTCTTTTAGGGTGAGTTCAAGTTAAGGAGTCAAGTCCTTTAGGGTGGGTTCAAGTTAAGGAGTCAAGTCCTTTAGGGTGGGTTCAAGTTAAAGAGTCAAGTCCTTTAGGGTAAGTTCAAGTTAAGGAGTCAAGTCCTTTAGGGTAAGTTCAAGTTAAGGAGTCAAGTCTTTTAGGGTAAGTTCAAGTTAAGGAGTCAAGTCCTTTAGGGTAAGTTCAAGTTAAGGAGTCAAGTCTTTTAGGGTGAGTTCAAGTTAAGGAGTCAAGTCCTTTAGGGTGGGTTCAAGTTAAGGAGTCAAGTCCTTTAGGGTGGGTTCAAGTTAAAGAGTCAAGTCCTTTAGGGTAAGTTCAAGTTAAGGAGTCAAGTCCTTTAGGGTGGGTTCAAGTTAAGGAGTCAAGTCTTTTACTGAAAGTTCAAGTTAAAGAGTCAAGTCTTTTAGGGTAAGTTCAAGTTAAGGAGTGAAGTCCTTTAGGGTAAGTTCAAGTTAAGGAGTCAAGTCCTTTAGGGTGGGTTCAAGTTAATGAGTCAAGTCTTTTACTGAAAGTTCAAGTTAAGGAGTCAAGTCTTTTAGGGAAAGTTCAAGTTAAGGAGTCAAGTCTTTTAGGGTAAGTTCAAGTTAAGGAGTCAAGTCTTTTAGGGTAAGTTCAAGTTAAGGAGTCAAGTCCTTTAGGGTAAGTTCAAGTTAAGGAGTCAAGTGTTTTAGGGTGAGTTCAAGTTAAGGAGTCAAGTCCTTTAGGGTGGGTTCAAGTTAAAGAGTCAAGTCCTTTAGGGTAAGTTCAAGTTAAGGAGTCAAGTCCTTTTGGGTGGGTTCAAGTTAAGGAGTCAAGTCTTTTAGGGAAAGTTCAAGTTAAGGAGTCAAGTCCTTTAGGGTGGCTTCAAGTTAAGGAGTCAAGTCCTTTAGGGTAAGTTCAAGTTAAGGAGTCAAGTCTTTTAGGGTGAGTTCAAGTTAAGGAGTCAAGTCCTTTAGGGTAAGTTCAAGTTAAGGAGTCAAGTCCTTTAGGGTGGGTTCAAGTTAAGGAGTCAAGTCTTTTAGGGAAAGTTCAAGTTAAGGAGTCAAGTCTTTTAGGGAAAGTTCAAGTTAAGGAGTCTTAAATCCCAAAACAACCTGTAAAACTGAAGTTAATAGTGTTGAAAATGTCAAACAAGTGACAAAGACTGAAAAAAGGCTTCAAAAGTGTTGAAAAAAGGGACAAAAACTCAAGCAAAAGATAAAAAGTGTAAACAAAAGTGTTCATTTTCAATTTTGACGGGAAGACAACCCCAGGGTTAAGGGCCATCCACATCAACAACGATGACTCTAAGGATGTGAGCATCCACACCGCTGGACGACAGAGTTCTGCTGTGATGAGGTTGGGTGTGAAACTCCCGATTAGGACACAGACATAATAATATTAAGATAATATGATAATCTTCTTGTTGCAGGGGTGGAGACAATAAAGTGAAAATGGTTCGGAGCGCGTCAGTCAAGCAGTCAGCAGCTCGGTCATGTGGTTACGCAGACAGACAAGCAAACTGTAGACAGCAGTATTTTCTGAGCTTACTCAAGACAAACAAAGACATCAACCATAATACAACAAAACAGAGGCATCTGTCCAGACCACATCCATCCATCCATCCATCCATCCATCCATGTCTGCGTATCCGGTATCGGGTCGCGGGGACCTGATACCGGGGGACCTGATTTAAGAGTAGGCTTAAGACTTTCCTCTTTGATAAAGCTTATAGTTAGGGGTGGCTCAGGAGAGTCCTGAACCGTCCCTTAGTTACGCCGCTATAGGCCTAGACTGCTGGGGGACTTCCCATGATGCACTGAGCACCTCTCTCTTCCTCCTTCTCTCCATTTGTATGCAACCTCATCCCATTAATGCATGTTACTAACTCGACTTCTTCCCTTTCCCGGAGTCTTGTGCTCTCTCGCCCTTCCCTCTCTCTCGTCCCTCTCTCCTCCTATCGCTTCCTGCAGGTGTTTCTGGCTCTAGATCTGTGGTTGGAGTCACCTGCTGCCTCCATGTTCCTGCTCCACATCCTCTGCTACAATCCTCCATGTCTTTCTCTCTCTCTCTCACCCCCAACCGGTCGAGGCAGATGACCCCCCACCCTGACCCATGGTTCCGCTCCAGGTTTCTGCCTCTTAAAGCAAGTTTTTCCTTGCCTCTGTGTCCTAGTGCTTGCTCTTGGTGGGAACTGTGGGGTTTCTGTAAATAACATCAGAGTCCGGTCTAGACCTGCTCCTTATGGAAAGACCTGGGAGATAAATAACATCCCAGAGTCCGGTCTAGACCTGCTCCTTATGGAAAGACCTGGGAGATAAATAACATCCCAGAGTCCGGTCTAGACCTGCTCTTTATGGAAAGACCTGGGAGATAAATAACATCCCAGAGTCTGGTCTAGACCTGCTCTTTATGGAAAGACCTGGGAGATAAGTAACATCCCAGAGTCCGGTCTAGACCTGCTCTTTATGAAAGACCTGGGAGATAAGTAACATCCCAGAGTCCGGTCTAGACCTGCTCTTTATGAAAGACCTGGGCGATAAATAACATCCCAGAGACCGGTCTAGACACACTAACAAAAAACAATCAGTGTTGCCAACACAGACGTAGTAGGGCGTCCTCTGGTGGACAGACTATGCAACGCCATCACTAACAGGGACGTTGTAGAGCGTCCTCTGGTGGACAGACTATGCAACGCTAACGCTCATAACATGGTTGACCGTCCGTTTTTATTTCTTAAATATTAATTTATCCGAATAATTTGTCATTATAAATGATTCTGATGAATGGATATTTTCTCTATTCCCCACGGCTGAATGATGACTAAAGTGATCCCTGGTGGAGGAGAAATACCTGCTGTGTGATCTGCGGTGCCCCCACCCCAGTGGCGGCGGCGGCAGCGGCGGCGGCGGGCAGCGGCTGCGGCGGCGGCAGCAGCGTTTGGAGGAGGGATGGAGGGATTCAGGGCTCGAGGCATCCGGGGAGGAATCGGCATCCCAGGACGCACCAACTTCAGAGGACAGGACAGGTGAGCGGAGAAGAGGCACACATCCCAAAACCCCAAAACACCCAGAAATGTACTAACACAAACCCTCCTAACAGAGAAACGTTGGACCTGAACTAGCCAGACCCGACCTTAGGATTCCATTAGATACAAGACACATGCAGAAAATAGGGAAGAGGTTGTAGAAAAATATGTGACAGAAGGCATAATTAATCAGATATTGAAATATGAATGCAGGGTATCAAATGGGGGTCTAATTATTGTCATTTTAGGGGTCCTACACATGAGCGTTGGGGGAAATGAATGGTAAAAAAGAAATGGTATTAAGAGAACCCTGCGCCGCTGCAGGACTCAGCCAACATGGGGCGCACGCTCTTACTGGGGGGGCGCCCCAATCGGTGTCATTTTAGGGGTCCTAAAAAGTTTTGGGAAATGAATGGTATAAAAGAAATGATATTAAAAGAAAAACTTTGTTGCTTGAACGTTTACCAACTTTAGTTTCTTTAGATTCCATTAGATACAAGACACAGGCAGAAAACAGGGAAACAGCTGTAGAAAAATATGTGACAGAAGGCATAATTAATCAGATATTAAAATATTAATGAGGGTATCAAATGGGGTTCCAATTTGATGCATTTCTTTTTTTTTGGTTATTTTTGGGGCTTTTTTCCCTTTAACTAGTGATAGTAGACTGAAAGGGGGAGAGAGATGGGGGGTGACACGGTCAGATTCGAACCCTGGGGGGGGCTAGAGGACGCCCCAAACTGTGTCACTAAAAAGTTTGGGAAAATGGTATTAAAAGAAAAACTTTGTTGATGAACGGCATCAATTTCATGGTTAAATATATTTTTGTTGACTGAAATGTTTTCAGAGTTCGGGTTCGAATGGAGAATGTAAGAAGTACTTTAAAAGAAGTACTTTAAAAGAAGTACTTTAAAATAAGTACTCAAAAGCCCAGCGACCCCCCCCCCAGTTATTACACATGAAGCAGGAGGCCCTCTCACCTGTCCAGGAACACCGGCTGCAGCCGCCGCGTTGAGCTGCGCCTGAGCAGCAGCTTGCTGCGCTGCCTGCTGCGCCTGCTGGGCCTGCTGCTGCTGCAGAGCACGGGCCTGCTTTCACACACACACACACACACACACACACACACACACACACACACAGACACACACACACACAGCAAAGCATGCAAGCAGAGGAGGGGTAAGCGCGAGTGGAACCCAGCGCTGTGACCTTTCAGCTGCGGTGTGACCAAACACATTCACTGATCTGGTTCTTGTCGAATCAACTTGAGTTGACGCTGTTCTCCACCAAAGGGGTCAGGTTAGCCCTGGTACTGGGATCGGGGTTAGCCCTGGTACTAGGATCGGGGTTAGCCCTGGTACCGGGGTCGGGGTTAGCCCTGGTACCGGGGTCGGGGTTAGCCCTGGTACCGGGGTCGGGGTTAGCCCTGGTACTGGGATCGGGTTAGCCCTGGTACTGGGATTAGCCCTGGTACTGGGATTGGGGTTAGCCCTGGTACGGGGATCGGGTTAGCCCTGGTACGGGGATCAGGTTAGCCCTGGTACGGGGGTCGGGTTAGCCCTGGCACGGGGGTCGGTGTTGCCTTGTACACGCAGGAGCCCAGCCTTCTCGGGACTGGAGCCCCCTTTCCAAAAGTTTCTGTTTTAGGGGCTCGGACACGCCGCAGTAGTGTGGACGCGAGGTGTACACGTTTTTAAACCAAAACGTGTAACAGTTCGCAAAAAGTACATCACGCAAAATATAAGTTAACGGGCGGATCTGCTACATGGGTGGCACTGAAGGTCAGGGGCCTCGACAGACCAGACCCGGGCGGCAGAGGCTGGCTCTGGGGACGTGGAATGTCACCTCTCTGTGGGGGAAGGAGCGCTACCAGTTAGATCTGGTGGGGCTTACCTCTACGCACAGTCTCGGTTCTGGAACCGTACTCCTGGATAGGGGTTGGACTCTGTCCTACTCAGGAGTTGCCCATGGTGTGAGGCGCCGGGCGGGTGTGGGGATACTCACAAGCCCCCGGCTGAGCGCCGCTGCGTTGGAGTTTACCCCGGTGGACGAGAGGGTCGCCTCCCTATGCCTGCGGGTGATGGGGGGGAAACTCAGCCTTCTTGGAGACCTTGAATGGAGTCCTGTATGGGGCTCCAGTAGGGGACTCCATAGTTCTGCTGGGGGACTTCAACGCACACGTGGGCAATGATGGAGATACTTGGAGAGGCGTGATTGGGAGGAACGGCCTCCCTGATTTGAACCAGAGTGGTTGTCTGTTGTTGGACTTCTATGCTAGTCATGGATTGTCCATAACAAACACCATGTTCGAACATAGGGATGCTCATAAGTGTACGTGGTACCAGAGCACCCTAGGCCAAAGGTCAATGATTGATTTTATAATCGTTTCATCTGATCTGAGGCCATATGTTTTGGACACTCGGGTGAAGAGAGGGGCAGAGCTGTCAACTGACCACCATCTGTTAGTGAGTTGGGTCAGAGGGTGGGGGAGGACTCTGGACAGACCTGGTAAGCCCAAACGCGTAGTCCGGGTAAATTGGGAACGTCTGGAAGAGGCCCCTGTCCGACGGACTTTCAATTCAAACCTCCGGCTGAGTTTTTCGGGCACCCCTGTGGAGGCTGGGGGCATTGAACCTGAGTGGACAATGTTCAAAGTTTCCATTGCTGAAGCTGCGGCGGCGCTGTGGTCTTAGGGTCTTAGGTGCCTCAAGGGGCGGTAACCCATGAACACCCTGGTGGACACCGGTAGTCAGGGAAGCCATCCGACTGAAGAAGGAGTCTTTCCGGGATATGTTGCCTTGACAGAGGCAAAGCAGCGGGTGTGGGAGAAGTTCGGAGAAGACATGGAGAAGGACTTTCGGTCGGCACCAAGGTGCTTCTGGAAAACCGTTCGCCACCTCAGGAGGGGGAAGCGGGGAATCATCCAAGCTGTTTACAGTAAGGATGGGACATTGTTGACCTCAACTGGGGAAGTAATAGAGCGGTGGAAGGAACACTTTGAGGAACTCCTAAATCCAGCTGACACGCCCTCTGTGGTAGAGGCAGAGCTGGAGGATGATGGGGTGGAAGTTGCTGAGGTAGTAAAACAACTCCACAGCGGCAAAGCCCCAGGGATTGATGAGATCCGTCCAGAAATGCTGAAAGCTCTGGGTGTGGAGGGGCTGTCTTGGTTGACACGCCTCTTTAACATTGCGTGGAAGTCTGGGACGGTGCCTAAGGAGTGGCAGACCCGGGTGGTGGTTCCCCTCTTCAAAAAGGGGGACCAGAGGGTGTGTGCCAATTACAGGGGTATCACACTTCTCAGCCTCCCTGGTAAAGTCTACTCCAAGGTGCTGGAAAGGAGGGTTCGGCCGATAGTCGAACCTCGGATTGAAGAGGAACAATGCGGATTCCGTCCTGGCCGTGGAACAACGGATCAGATCTTCACTCTCGCAAGGATCTTGGAGGGGGCCTGGGAGTATGCCCAACCAGTCTACATGTGTTTTGTGGATCTGGAGAAGGCGTATGACCGGGTCCCCCGGGAGAAATAGTGGGAGGTGCTGCGGGAGTATGGGGTGAGGGGTCCCTTCTCAGGGCCATCCAATCTCTGTATGACCAAAGCGAGAGCTGTGTCCGGGTTCTCGGCAGTAAGTCGGACTCGTTCCAGGTGAGGGTTGGCCTCCGCCAGGGCTGCGCTTTGTCACCAATCCTGTTTGTAATATTTATGGACAGGATATCGAGGCGTAGTCGGGGCGGGGAGGGTTGCAGTTCGGTGGGCTCGGGATCTCATCGCTGCTTTTTGCAGATGATGTGGTCCTGATGGTGTCATCGGTCTGTGACCTACAGCACTCACTGGATCGGTTCGCAGCCGAGTGTGAAGCGGCTGGGATGAGGATCAGCACCTCTAAATCTGAGGCCATGGTTCTCAGCAGGAAACCGATGGAGTGCTTTCTTCAGGTGGGGAGTGAGTCCTTACCCCAAGTGAAGGAGTTTAAGTGCCTTGGGGTCTTGTTCGCGAGTGAGGGGACCATGGAGCGTGAGATTGGTCGGAGAATCGGAGCAGCTGGTGCAGTATTACATTCTGTTTATCGCACCGTTGTGACGAAAAGGGAGCTGAGCCAGAAGGCAAAGCTTTTGATCTACCGTGCAATTTTTGTTCCTACCCTCCCCGATGGTCATGAAGGCTGGTTCATGACCGAAAGAACGAGATCCAGGGTACGGGCGGCCGAAATGGGTTTAATCAGGAGGGGGGCTGGCGTCTCCCTTAGAGACAGGGTGAGAAGCTCAGTCATCCGAGAGGAGCTCGGAGTAGATACCAGAGTAAATACCAGAGATTTGAATTATTATAGTTATTAACAGCGTGTATTATGAATACATCGTTATTAACAGTTTTTTTACTTATTTATTTTACTTACTTACTTACTTACAGGTAAAAGAATGCATGTTCCCCATTGAGAGGTTGATATTTCTGCATGTCAAAAGTTCAAATGCAGTAAACCACTGAGAAGGAGTTTTCAGGGCAGAGTCAGCAGGAAGTGGACACTAGGCTGCAGGAATGGATCAGAATGTGTAAACTAGTACAAGTGTCTCACAAATAAGGAGTCAGGTCAAAGGTAACTCTGTTTCACAGAAATAGATCAGCTGACCGCTGCAGGACTAGAAGACTAGAAGAAAGAGTTACTCTGATGGTCACTGGTCTCTTGTCTAGACGTCCGTGTGTGGACAGCGGCGTCTCACTGTGTCATGAAAGGTTGTTCACGGTTTGAATAAAGCTGCAGATGATTTGAAATCCTTGAACTCGTCATCTTTAAAGTCTTCATCATCGTCTCCTGATCTCAACCCTTTATCACCCATCACATAAAAAAGCTGCACATAAGCAGAAGATAGTGGTTGGAGTCACCTGCTGCCTCCATGGTCCTGCTCGACATCCTCTGCTACAACTCTCCATGTTTCTCTCTACATGTTTTCTCTCACCCCCAACCAGTCGGGCAGATCCCCCCCCCCCCCCCTGAGCCATGGTTCTGCTCCAGGTTTCTGCCTCTTAAAAGAACTGTTTCCTTGCCTATGTGGCCTAGTGCTTGCTCCTGGTGGGAATTGTTGGGTACAGTCTAGACCTGCTCTTTATGGAAAGACCTGGGAGATAAATAACATCCCAGAGTCCGGTCTAGACCTGCTCTTTATGGAAAGACCTGTGAGATAAATAACATCCCAGAGTCCGGTCTAGACCTGGTCTTTATGGAAAGCGCTGTGAGATAATTGTTATTGTGATTTGGCACTATATAAATAAGCCCATTACGTAGCAGACTGAGTGTATCCTCACCTGGAAGGCCTGGATCTTCAGCTGGTGCTGCTGCTGCTGCTGCTGACTGAGCGAGTTGATGGAAACATGCTGCTGCTGCTGGGGGTGGGGGGGCATCTGGCCCGGCTGAGGCTGAACCTGGGCCTGAACCTGCTGCTGCTGCTGCTGAACTATGTGCTGAATGGACTGGGCCTGGCCTGAGCCTGGGCCTGGGCCTGGCCTGGGCCTGGGCCTGGCCTGAGCCTGGGCCTGGGCCTGAGCCTGGGCATGCTGCTGCTGCTGCTGCTGCTGCTGGAGCTGCTGGAGCTGCACCATCTGCTGCTGCTGGATCCTCGTCTGATGCATCTGCACACGCAGGCAGCAGACTTAGACTCTCTTATTAATCCTTTTGGGATGACTCCCGCAAGGAAATAGAAATTTCCAGCATCAGTTTTAGCAAGAATACAGTATAGAAGACAATATTAATATAACAGTAATAACAAATAATAATAATAGTAGTAATAATGATAATACATAAAAAGACATTCAATATGAATTATCAGTCAAAAGTGTCAGTGTTGAGTCAAGTGTGAAGATAAAAAGGTCACTAGATTATTCCAGAGGTAACGCCTGATACGGTTTATGGTTTTAAGGGTGTACCATGAAGAGCTTTCGATAAATTTCAATAAAGGCCGATAAAGGATTTTTTAGGCCGATATCGATACAAATATTTGTGCGATTTAGAAATCCGATATTCTGATATATCGGCAGAGGGGAAATTACAAAGTACACTCTGTTATTACACACAGGCCTGAACTACACACACATGCTCAGGAGCTATGCACTAATGGAGAGATGTCAGTTACATAGAAACTAGAACATAGAAACACATAGAAAGGTACCCTGAGCGGCTCAAGAGCACCTTGGCAGCGCCCAGGAGGCTATATATGTAATGGAGAGACGTCAGTTACAGTTACTACGTTACTAACCTGGTTCTGCTGCTGCTGGTTCTGGGCCTGTTGCTGCTGCTGCTGGTTCTGGTGCTGCTGTTGCTGGAGCTGCTGGTTCTGGTGGTGCTGTTGCTGCATCTGCTGCACCCTCAGCTGCTGCTGCTGCTGGAACTGCTGCTGGATGGCGGCGTTCTGCTGCTGCTGGATGGCGTTCTGCTGCTGCTGCTGCTGGATGGCGTTCTGCTGCTGCTGCTGCTGGATGGCGGCGTTCTGCTGCTGCTGGAACTGCTGGAACTGGAGCGACTGCTGCTGCTGGACCATCTGCTGCATCGGCATCTGTCCTGGACCCCCAACTGCACAGTTAACAAGAACAATATTTATATACACACATATACAGTACAGGCCAAAAGTTTAGAACCACCTTCTCATTCAATACGTTTTCAAATGCATTTTCTTGACTATTTCCATTGTAGATTATCACTGAAGGCATCAGAACTATGAATGAACACATGTGGAGTTATGGACTTAACAACAAAGTAGAGTAGAAATACCTGAAAATGTCTTATGTTCTAGTTTCTTACCTTCTTAGAGTACCCCGCCCCCCCTTACTGACTCTTGGCATTCTCTTGATGAGCTCCAAGAGGTCTTCACCTGAAATAGTTTCCCAGCAGTCTTGAAGGAGTTCCCAGAATGCTCAGCACCTGTCGAACCTTTGCCTTCACTCTGCGGTCCAGCTCTCCCCAAACCATCTGGATTGGGTTCAGGTCCGGGGACTGTGGAGGGGCAGCACCCCATCACTCTCCTTCTGGGTCAAACAGCCCTTACACAGCCTGGGGGGTGTTTGGGGTCATTGTCCTGTTGGAAGATAAATGATGGTCCAACTAAATGCAAACCGGATGGGATGGCATGCCGCTGCAGGATGCTGTGGTAGCCATGCTGGTTCAGGATGCCTTCAATTTGGACTAAACCCCCAACAGGGTCACCAGCAAAGCCCCCCCCCCACCACCACCATCACACCTCCTCCTCCATGCTCCACGGTGGGAACCAGGCATGTAGAATCCATCCATCACCTTTTCTCCGTCACAAGGACACGGCGGTTGGAACCAGAGATCTCAAACCTGGACTCATCAGACCAGAGCCCAGATTTCTACTGGTCTAATGTCCATTCCTTGTGTTTCTGGTCCAAACAAATCCTCATGTGAGCCAGGTTCGTTGTAGTGCTTGATGGTTTTTGCATCTGCACTTCATTTCTTAAAGTAATGATGGCCACTCGTTTCTCTTCTCTTAGCTGATTGGTTCTCGGCATAATATGAATTCTACCAGTCGTCCAATAGGCTGTTTGAAGCTCATCAAGAGAATGCCAAGAGTGTGCAAAGCAGTAATCGGAGCAAAGGGGGTCGGGGTACTCTGAAGAAACTAGAATATAAGACATGTTTTCAGATATTTCTACTTTGTTGTTAAGTCCATAACTCCACATGTGTTCATTCATAGTTCTGATGCCTTCAGCGATCATCTACAATGGAAAAAGTCATGAAGATAAAGGAACTCATTCAATCAGGGGCGGCTGTGGCTCAGTTGGTGGTTCAATCCACATGGTACAAGCCTTCCGTGTTCTCTCTCACACACACACACACACACACACACACAGAGGAAACACACTCACTGGCTTGTGGGTTTCCAGCCACCCCTGCCATGGCATGCTGGCCTATCTGCATCTGCCCCATGGTCCCCATGCCAACCACTGGAGCTCCGGGTGGGCGAGGCCCCATGCCAATGGCGCCCGGGCCCCCGCCAACCCCCGTTAGGTTATTCAGGGCATTCATGGGATCTGGCAGAAGGGTAGACAACAGAGCATATTACCCAGCATGCACAGCAGAGACTGGGACACACAGTCACAGGGTCGGGCACCAGAACAGCTGATCGGGACGTCCCTACGGTGGCCCTCAAGGGCAAGTCACAAGAGGAAATAGAAACGCACAAGAGGAAATAGAAACGCACAACAGGAAATAGAAACGCACAACAGGAAATAGAAACACAACAGGAAATAGAAACACACAACAGGAAACAGAAACACACAACAGCATTAACTTCCTGTTAAGAGAGTCCGTCTGTCCAATCAGGAGGCTCCGTCCTCCGGCCCGACCTTCTCCAGTATAAGTTAATGTCCTTGTGTTTTATGATTGATCTAAAAAATATATTATATATAATAATAATTATAACAATTATAATTAAATAATAATAATAATATATAATAATAATAATATTTTTCCTGTTGTGTGTTTCTATTTCCTGTTGTGATTTGAACTTCAGGGCCACCATACGTCCCTAGCAGAAACCCCGTGAGTGTGGACAGAGGACAAAAACACAGCGGAGACAAACCTGGAGAGGGGACACACAGAGACAGAAACAGGGACAGATACAGGGACAGAGACCGGGAGAGGGACAGAGGCAGGGACAGAGACCGGGAGAGGGACAGAGGCAGGGACAGGGACAGAGACCGGGACAGAGACCGGGACAGGGACAGAGGCAGGGAGAGGGACAGAGGCAGGGACAGGGACAGAGGCAGGGACAGAGACCGGGACAGGGACAGAGACAGACGTACCTTGGACTCCGAGTGCCTTCTTGTCTGCAAACGAGATGAGACGAGTTATTAGAGCTTGTTATCTACCGTCTGGTTACCCCCCCCCATCACCTTAGCAACAGTCAGTCAAGTCCCTTCATTTACCCCCCAGAGGGGCAGGTAGAATAGTACACACACACACACACACACACACACACACACACACACACACACACAATACAGACACATACACACATACACACACACACACACACACCCCACACACAATATTGACACATACAAGTGGATGATCAGCCTGGCACAGAGACAGGTACACAACAGAGACGCGTACACATCAGACACAATCCCACACATCACCCCTGACCCCTGACCCCTAACCCCTGACCCCTGACCCCTACACCCCTAACCCTACAATATTGTTTAGAGTTTAGAAGACTGGGGGCGGGGCTTGAGACGCAGAGTGGGCGGATGTCCCTGAAGTGGATGATCAGCCTGGCCACCAGAGACAGGTACTCCTCCTGGAACAGAGACGCGTTAGCTTGGTTCTCTTTCATCAGAGATAAAGGCTCAATCCCAATTCTCCATCCTACCCCTGACCCCTGACCCCAAACCCCTGCACACACACACACCCCTGACCCACAACCCTACCCACACACAGACTAGATCAGACTAGATCACTGGAAGGGTGGGGGGGAATTAAAAACAAGACTATGCTTACTGTTAATATAGCTTAAATGTGATGTAAATAAATCAGATTTAAGTGGGTCTGGGGCTTTTTTCCAAAAGAATTTTATTGAAGTTTATACTACTCACTCTGGATTTGGCTTTGAAATTACATTATAAAGTGCAACGTAGTTAAAGTGCATTTGTTAAAGGTTCTCCATGCAAAGTTGCTGGACTTGGTTGTGTCCCAGGCAGGAGGTTCCTGCCTTCCTCAGCTCAGTGAGGACCTCCAAACTTCGCTGGGTTAAAGTCAAATAAAAATATATATAAAACATATAGGTCAACGATTTCAGTACAGGCAAGAAGACACACACACACAAGTTTGTCCCAGACAGCTCTAAAACAATCCATCAGGAGACACACTCATCATCGTTGCATGTGTTCAGGACATCACATAGAACTCCAAGACACAACACATCACATTAAACACCGACTGGTGGAAATGGTCCAAATGTGAATTCCAGGAATTTAAAATCACAAGACTTTTATGGGAGGCTTAATCAATTTTAAGTTTCCAATATTCATTTATAAAATCACCATAATTAAATGTGATGTAAATAAATCAGATTTAAGGGCATACTTTAAATGTTGGGAAATACTTTTTTATATAAAATGGCGTTTTTTGTAACCACTGCCGGTAACACCATACCAAATTCACACATTGTTTGTTTAATTGGATTATCATTTTGGGCAAATCAAATGTGTGTGTGTGGACTCTGTGGGGGAGACTGTGTGTGTGTGGGAGACGGTGTGTGTGTATATGTGTGTATGGACTGTGTGTGGGAGGCTGTGTGGGAGACGGTGTGTGTGTGTGTGAATGAGTGAGTGAGTGAGTGAGTGGACTGTGTGTGTGTGTGTATGTGTGTATGGACTGTGTGTGAGTGTCCGTGCGTGTGTGTGTGTGTGTGTGTGTGTGTCTGGCCGTTATTGTAACTTTCGATGAATACAGTTTTTGAAAAGACACAGTGTATAATATGATGTGTTCATGATTAAATACACAACACACAACTTAGACTGTGACATCAACTACAACAGGAAGCCCGTTAACGCTAGCAGCTAGCTAACGTTACTGATGCTCATTACAAAATAGGAAATAAAACGCCATTTAACATTGTTTCAACACTTTGAAGGGAGCCGAATAGAAGAGTGATCCAAAGTGATTCTTAAAATGTTCGCTGACATGTTAACGGGTCGCTGTTTAGCGCTCTTTCTTACAGAAAAGTCTTAATTTGGCGCTTTTTTAAACGCGGTTTGGCGTGACGCGCTTCCCTGCTAGCGTTAGCTTAGCTTAGCTTAGCTTAGCTAACGGACCAGTGATTCAGCTAAAAACACAACATTGAAACAACATATCTCACATCTGAGCGACGACCTTCTGTCGGAACTGAGGGCTCCTCCAGTCGCTGTCCTGCCCGGGGACCTCCATGACAGAAATATCTGTTTAATGAGGATGTTTAATGTTTTCCCTCTGCTCTTCCTCCTTCCGCCCCGAGGAAAATGGCGGCCGCTGTGTTTTGTATTTTAATCCGGTGTAAATAAAGGTTACCGCCCCCTGCTGGCCGACCGGTGAACTGCAGCGGCAGGACAGTCACTACATATACGGTGGAGGGGGGGGCTCTCCCCAAGGTTAAAGTATATGGGGGGGGGTTAAAGTGGGACCACTACCCAGGGTCACAGTATTAGGGACCACTAAGTCTATATAAAGTGGGACCACTAAGGTCTATTTAAAGAGACTTCAGATACAGTATTAGGGACCACTAAGGTCTATATAAAGAGACTTCAGATACAGTATTAAGGACCACTAAGGTCTATATAAAGAGACTTCAGATACAGTATTAGGGGACCACTAAGGTCTATATAAAGAGACTTCAGATACAGTATTAGGGACCACAAAGGTCTATATAAAGAGACTTCAGATACAGTATTAGGGACCACTAAGGTCTATATAAAAGAGACTTCAGATACAGTATTAGGGGACCACTAAGGTCTATATAAAGAGACTTCAGATACAGTATTAGGGACCACTAAGGTCTATATAAAGAGACTTCAGATACAGTATTAAGGACCACTAAGGTCTATATAAAGAGACTTCAGATACAGTATTAGGGACCACTAAGATCTATATAAAGAGACTGATCCTGATGGGACCTGGTGGATATCAGAAGTCTGAGGGAGCAGCAGGGGGCTTCATCAGCCTGTTTATGCTGATCTGAATTTACTTTCACTTTCAAAAGGTCAGTTCTTGAGACAGAAATATCTCCAGGAGACAGAGACTGAGCTGGAGCTGGAGACGTCTGAGCTGAGGTAAAAAGTTTACTGTCTGGAGGTTTGAGATGATGATTCACTGATCTGTTGACCAAGAACAACTGGAATCATCTTCCACAGCTGATCTGTAGTCTGGGACCTGTTTGATATATCATGCTAACAGGCTAAAGCTAACAGACCCCAGGCCATGATATCATGCTAACAGGCTGAGGCTAAAGCTAACAGACCCCAGGCCATGATATCATGCTAACAGGCTGAGGCTAAGGCTAACAGGCCCCAGGCCATGATATCATGCTAACAGGCTGAGGCTAAAGCTAACAGGCCCCAGCCATGATATCATGCTAACAGGCTGAGGCTAAAGCTAACAGACCCCAGGCCATGATATCATGCTAACAGGCTGAGGCTAAAGGCAACAGGCCCCAAGCCATGATATCATGCTAACAGGCTGAGGCTAAAGCTAACAGGCTGAGGCTAAAGCTAACAGACTTAGGCCAAAGCTAAATAACTGAGGTTAAAGGTAACAGGCCCCAGGCCATGATATCATGCTAACAGGCTAAGGCTAAAGCTAACAGGCCCAGGCCATGATATCATGCTAACAGGCTAAGGCTAAAGCTCCCTCTCAGATAGTCCAGGTATTAGTTGGCATCACTTTCTAAATATTTTGGCCCATTTTGTCCAGTTGGATGAACATGTTCACTGTATGTATATTTGTGTGTTGCAGCAGTACACAGAGAACAACAACCTCCATCTTTGATCCTGAAGACAAGAAGATGGGTGATGCCTGGAGCAGTCTGAAGGAGGAGGGGAGGAAGATGTATGTAAAAACATGGAAGATTTTTTGGAACGACTCAATGACGGAAGGGCTCCAGATCTGAGAGTCAACCAGAGCATTGTGATGTTCTCAGGTCTTCGGTCTTCAGACAATCTGAGAAAACACTACGAGAAGAGGAAAAGGGAGGCGGGCGGCTCCGCTGAGGACCTGATCAAGACCATAGCAGGTAAGCTGGGTGACTATATACCAGCTTCTGCCCTGGGGGGCCTCGGGCCGCTGGCCATCGCCGTCCTCATCGACTTGGTTTCCTTGAGTCTGCCTGAGGAAAGCACCAAGGACGCTCTGCGGAGCGTGTTTGCCGAGGAAAGGCCTCCGAGGTCTGGGATCAGATCGAAGAGTGCCTGAAGAGATGCGTGATGCACATCACTAACGACCACGATCTGGCGACCGACCTCAGACGGATCGAGTGCCGGCTGAGCGCCGCCATCACCAAGCTGAAGAACTCCATGGTGAGGGACGGCCACATGTCGTCTCAGGCCCTGAAGGCCTGGGTGAACGGGGCCGCCTTCCACATCCAGATGCTGATTCACCTGGTGAGACTGGGAGGGACTCGAACCTGCGTCCCTGTGGAGACACTACTCTCGACTTACCTGAGAGACCTGGACACGCTGTTCATCAAGCACAGGGAAACGGTCGAGGCTAAGTGCAGCGTGACCGCGACTGGAATTCGATATCCGGCTGCTAAATATCTGGTAGATGGTGATTTAAACGTCGGTTATAAGATGTGATAATGGCGACTTTGACGAAAACGTTGAGGCTTATTACCATCGCAGATACAACAGGCAGAAGACTGACATCAAGCGTTACTTTGGCGACGTCAGAGACAACCTGCAGACGCTGGTTAATCAAAGAGGGTACTTTAACGTCTAAAGAACCAAAAAATAAGTATCTATATCAATTATATAAAATCTTTGCTTGCATATTTTATTTACTCCAAAAATATAAAGTCTTTATTGACTTGTCGGTTTCCTAAGCATCTCGACTTGTCTCAGTATGTTTGACACACACAATGATAGATTTGTGTAGTAGCTCTGCAGGTTGTGTTACATTACTCTGCAGGTTGTGTTACTGAGGATTACTCTGCAGGTTGTGTTACTGAGGATTACTCTGCAGGTTGTGTTACATTACCTGCAGGTTGTGTTACTGAGGATTACTCTGCAGGTTGTGTTACTGAGGATTACTCTGCAGGTTGTGTTACTGAGGATTACTCTGCAGGTTGTGTTACATTACTCTGCAGGTTGTGTTACTGAGGATTACTCTGCAGGTTGTGTTACATTACTCTGCAGGTTGTGTTACATTACTCTGCAGGTTGTGTTACTGAGGATTACTCTGCAGGTTGTGTTACATTACTCTGCCGGTTGTGTTACTGAGGATTACTCTGCCGGTTGTGTTACTGAGGATTACTCTGCCGGTTGTGTTACTGAGGATTACTCTGCAGGTTGTGTTATTAGGATCTGCAGGTTGTGTTACATTACTCTGCAGGTTGTGTTACATTACTCTGCATGTTGTGTTACTGAGGAAAGATTACTCTGCAGGTTGTGTTACATTACTCTGCAGGTTGTGTTACTGGGGATTAGGATTACTGCAGGTTGTGACATTACTCTAAAAGGTTGTGTTACTGAGGATTACTCTGCAGGTTGTGTTACATTACTCTGCAGGTTGTGTTACTGAGGATTACTCTGCATGTTGTGTTACTGGGATTACTCTGCCAGTGTTACTGAGGATTACTCTGCAGGTTGTGTTACTGAGGATTACTCTGCAGGTTGTGTTACTGATTACTACAGGTTGTGTTACTGAGGATTACTCTTGCCTGAGTTACTCTGCATTGTGTTACTGAGGATTACTGCAGGTTGTGTTACTTCACTCTGCAGGTTGTGTTACTGAGGATTACTCTGCAGGTTGTGTTACATTACTCTGCAGGTTGTGTTACAGGATTACTCTGCAGGTTGTGTTACAGGATTACTCTGCACATTACTCTGCAGGTTGTGTTACATTAGGATTAGCTCTGCAGGTTGTGTTACTGAGGATTACTCTGCAGGTTGTGTTACATTACTCTGCAGGTTGTGTTACTGAGGATTACTCTGCAGGTTGTGTTACATTACTCTGCAGGTTGTGTTACTGAGGATTACTCTGCAGGTTGTGTTACATGAGGCAGGTTGTGTTACATTACTCTGCAGGTTGTGTTACTGAGGATTACTCTGCAGGTTGTGTTACTGAGGATTACTCTGCAGGTTGTGTTACTGAGGATTACTCTGCAGGTTGTGTTACTGATTAATGCAGGTTGTGTTACTGAGGATTACTCTGCAGGTTGTGTTACCATGACTGAGGATTACTCTGCAGGTTGTGTTACATTACAGGTTGTGTTACATTACTCTGCAGGTTGTGTTACTGAGGATTACTCTGCAGGTTGTGTTACATTACTCTGCAGGTTGTGTTACTGAGGATTACTCTGGGTTGTATTATTACTCTGCCGGTTGTGTTACTGAGGATTACTCTGCCGGTTGTGTTACTGAGGATTACTCTGCAGGTTGTGTTACATTACTAGGTTGTGTTACATATCTGCATGTTGTGTTAAATCTTTGCTTGCAGGTTGTGTTACATTACTTTGTGTTACTGAGGATTACTCTGCAGGTTGTGTTACATTACTTTATTGCAGGTTGTGTTACTGAGGATTACTCTGCAGTATGTTTGTTACGGTTGTGTTACCGAGGATTACTCTGCCGGTTGTGTTACTGAGGATTACTCTGCAGGTTGTGTTACTGAGGATTACTCTGCAGGTTTTGTTACTGAGGATTACTCTGCAGGTTGTGTTACTGAGGATTACTCTGCAGGTTGTGTTACTGAGGATTACTCTGCAGGTTGTGTTACTGAGGATTACTCTGCAGGTTGTGTTACATTACTCTGCAGGTTGTGTTACTGAGGATTACTCTGCAGGTTGTGTTACATTACTCTGCAGGTTGTGTTACATTACTCTGCAGGTTGTGTTACTGAGGATTACTCTGCAGGTTGTGTTACATTACTCTGCAGGTTGTGTTACTGAGGATTACTCTGCAGGTTGTGTTACATTACTCTGCAGGTTGTGTTACTGAGGATTACTCTGCAGGTTGTGTTACTGAGGATTACTCTGCAGGTTGTGTTACATTACTCTGCAGGTTGTGTTACTGAGGATTACTCTGCAGGTTGTGTTACTGAGGATTACTCTGCAGGTTGTGTTACTGAGGATTACTCTGCAGGTTGTGTTACATTACTCTGCAGGTTGTGTTACTGAGGATTACTCTGCAGGTTGTGTTACATTACTCTGCAGGTTGTGTTACATTACTCTGCAGGTTGTGTTACTGAGGATTACTCTGCAGGTTGTGTTACATTACTCTGCCGGTTGTGTTACTGAGGATTACTCTGCCGGTTGTGTTACCGAGGATTACTCTGCAGGTTGTGTTACTGAGGATTACTCTGCAGGTTGTGTTACTGAGGATTACTCTGCCGGTTGTGTTACTGAGGATTACTCTGCCGGTTGTGTTACTGAGGATTACTCTGCAGGTTGTGTTACATTACTCTGCAGGTTGTGTTACTGAGGATTACTCTGCAGGTTGTGTTACATTACTCTGCAGGTTGTGTTACATTACTCTGCATGTTGTGTTACTGAGGATTACTCTGCAGGTTGTGTTACATTACTCTGCAGGTTGTGTTACTGAGGATTACTCTGCAGGTTGTGTTACATTACTCTGCAGGTTGTGTTACTGAGGATTACTCTGCAGGTTGTGTTACTGAGGATTACTCTGCAGGTTGTGTTACTGAGGATTACTCTGCAGGTTGTGTTACTGAGGATTACTCTGCAGGTTGTGTTACATTACTCTGCAGGTTGTGTTACTGAGGATTACTCTGCAGGTTGTGTTACTGAGGATTACTCTGCAGGTTGTGTTACTGAGGATTACTCTGCAGGTTGTGTTACATTACTCTGCAGGTTGTGTTACTGAGGATTAACCCTCGTGTTGTCCTCTGGTCAAATTTGACCCGTTCTTAAAGTTTCTACATCAGTTCTTATAACTTTCTTTCAACCAAATTACCCAAAATCTTTTTTTTCATGTTCTACCCAGATCAATCTCGTCCTAACTACTTATCAAAACAATTCCTAATTTCTGCTCATTTTACTCAAACACTAGGCAAAATTTCATATAAATGAGGTTTATTGGCCATCAATTCCAACGAAATAAGTGTAAAAGTAGAGCTAATAAGTTCTAAAGTGTGATAAGAAGATGAACCCAGAGGCTACTTCATGCTTCAGAAAGCAGAGGACACGGCGAGGGTTAGCTCAGGCGTCCTTACGCTTGTTATGACTCGGACTTTATGTTATTATTGTTATAATTATTATTATGACACAACCTTGACTGAAGGATTTACTGTGGAGTCAGACCTTTGACGTCGGTATTTACAGGAACGCAGTACATTAAATAAAGAATTTAATTCTTCTGTTCCAGCGGCACTGCTCTCCTCTTTATGATTTTACATTCATTATTCTATCGTTTCACTCGTACACTCAGCAAGTTTCTACGTTTATAATAGGTTAGTATTTAGCTTTTATCAGCATTCACATGCATTTTCTAGTGGTTTATTTGATTTACTATATATATATATATATATATATACATACATACCTGGAACCTGGTCCAACCACAGTCTGACCTGATCACATTTATACCTTGTTGGCTCTATCTGTAAATTATAGAGCGGTCTAGACCTCCTCTATCTTTCTAACTTTCCATTTATGTGCATCCATGTCCCAGAAATGCTTGTTACTAACCTAGCTAATAGCCTAGCTACTAACCTAGTTACTAACCTAGTTACTAGCCTAGCTACTAACCTAGTTACTAACCTAGTTACTAACCTAGCTACTAACCTAGTTACTAACCTAGCTACTAACCTAGTTACTAACCTAGTTACTAACCTAGTTACTAGCCTAGCTACTAACCTAGTTACTAACCTAGTTACTAACCTAGTTACTAACCTAGTTACTAACCTAGCTACTAACCTAGTTACTAACCTAGTTACTAGCCTAGCTACTAACCTAGTTACTAACCTAGCTACTAACCTAGTTACTAACCTAGTTACTAACCTAGTTACTAACCTAGCTCTGGGGAGTCCTTTTGTTCTTTTTCTCCCAGCATGTTTCCTCGGATCAGGGAGGCTCCAAAATCATGGTTGCAGCTGTCGCCATGGTCCCGCTGCACATCCTGCAATGCCCTGCTACGTCCTGCTGTGTCCTGCTACGTCCTGCTGTGTCCTGCTACGTCCTGCTGTGTCCTGCTACGTCCTGCTGTGTCCTGCTACGTCCTGCTGGGCCTTGTAATGCTGCACAGTGCCTTGCTATGCCATAAATTACTACAAAGAACTACTACAAACTACTATTTTTTGGGACTGTTATTGCCACTCTTCATTCTAACCCCAACGTCCTGCTGTGCCTTGTAATCAGACACCCTGCCTACCAAGAGCCTGGGTCTGGGTCTGGGTCTGGGTCTGGGTCTGGGTCTGGGCCTGGTCCTGGGTCTGGGTCTGGGTCTGGGTCTGTCCCAGGTTTCTTCCTAAAAGGAAGTTTTTCCTCGCCACTGTTGCCCTGTTGCTTGCTCTGGAGGAAACTACTAGAACTGTTGGGTCCTTGTAGATTCTGGACTATGGTCTAGACCTGCTCTATCTGTAAAGGGTCTCCAGATAACTCTTGTTATGCATTGATACTATAGATAACATTGAATTAAATTTCACAGCCTTGTGTTGGTGAAGAGTGTTTATTTACATTTTGACACAAATATTCAGGAAGAAACAAGAGTTCAATTAATACAATAACTCTGGAGAGGACAAGTACGGGAGGGAGGAGAGGAAAGAGAGGGAGGGAAAGAAGGACAGGGAGGGGAGGGAGGAAAAGGAGAGGAGGTAAGGAGACAGAGAGGAGGGAAGGAGAGAGGAGGGGAGGAGAGAGAGGAGGGAAGGAGAGGGAAGGAAGGAAGAGGGAAGGAGAGAGAGATGAGGGAAGGAAAGGAGGGGAGAGAGAGGGAAGGAGAGGAGGTAAGGAGACAGAGGAGGGAAGGGGAGGGAAAGGAGGGAAGGAGATAGAGGAAGGAAGGAAAGAGGAGGGAAGGAAGGGTCCACAACTGATGGACCCTGAAGGAGGGAAGGAGAGAGAGATGAGGGAAGGAAAGGAGGGGAGGAGAGAGAGGAGGGAAGGAGAGGGAGGGAAAGAAGGGCAAGGAGGGGAGGGAGGAAAAGGAGAGGAGGTAAGGAGACAGGAGGGAAGTAGAGGGAAAGGAGGGAAGGAGATAGAGGAGGGAAGGAAGGAAGGAAGGAGAGAGGAGGGAAGGAAAGAGAAGAGGGGAGGACAGGAAGGAAGGAAGGAGGAGGGAAGGAGAGGAGGGAAGGAAGGAGGAGGGAAGGGGAGAGAGAGGAGGGAAGGAGAGAGAGAGGAGGGAAGGAAAGGAGGGGAGGAGGGAGAGAGAGGAGGGAAGGAAAGGAGGGAAGGAGAGAGAGGAGGGAAGGAGAGAGGAGGGAAGTAGAGGAGGGAAGGAGAGAGAGAGGAGGGAAGGAAAGGAGGGAGGAGGAGAGGAGGAAGGAAAGGAGGGAAGGAGGGAGAGGAGGGAAGGGGAGAGAGAGGAGGGAAGGAGAGAGAGAGGAGGGAAGGAGAGAGGAGGGAAGGAGAGAGAGAGGAGGGAAGAGAGAGGAGGGAAGGAGAGAGAGGAGGGAAGGAGAGAGAGAGGAGGGAAGGAGAGAGAGGGAGGGAAGGAGAGAGGGTTAGGGTTGTCAGATCAGAGGACTGCTGGAGAGAAACACCAACCAGTCTGTAAGACTGAGGACAGATTTAAAAGGCTAGAGACAGACAGACAGACAGACACAGACAGACAGAGAGACAGACAGACAGACAGACAGACAGAGACACAGACAGACACAGACAGACAGACAGACAGAGAGAGACAGAGAGAGACAGAGACAGACAGAGAGAGAGAGAGAGACATTAGTTTTATGCGGCAGAGCATTTGTGAGCAAATTTAAATCAGACATTTAAAGACATCAGTTGTAACGCTCCACGTCTGTTACAGGAACACTTCTCAGCAGTTCTACTCTACTCAAAGTATATGTCAGGACTGGAAGTACCATGGTGGTTTTACAGCAGTACCAGATCAACATGGGGAGGGGGGGTGTTACCTTGAGTCCAGATGTGTCCAGGGGTTGTCCGTCCCTCCGTACGGAGAGCAGGCGGGCTGCTCCGCTGCTCGGGTATCCCTCCTCCACCTGCAGCTGACACACCAGCAACGCCGACTTCAGGTAGACGAGGACCCGCTGAGCCGGACGCCAGTCGATGGCAAAGCTGGAAACACACACACACACACACACACACACACACACACACACACACGCACACACACACACACACACACACGGACACACACACACACACGTTGGCTGTTTGTTGGCTGTTTGTGTGTGTATGGATCAGCATCCAGTACAGTCTGATGGAGTATGCTGTTTGTAAAAGTGTGATTATTTACA
>CM049385.1:555947-560947 GCA_026937815.1 Etheostoma perlongum | reverse complement strand
TCTCCCCTCGGACCCTTGCTCTTGGTTCTCCCCCTCAGACCCCTGCTCCAGTGTCCCCCTCAGACCCCTGCTCCAGTGTCTCCCCCTCAGACCCCTGCTCCAGTGTCTCCCCCTCAGACCCCTGCTCCAGTGTCTCCCCCCCGGACCCCTGCTCCAGTGTCTCCCCTCGGACCCTTGCTCCTGGTTCTCCCCCTCAGACCCCTGCTCCAGTGTCTTCCCCCTCAGACCCCTGCTCCAGTGTCTCCCCCTCGGACCCCTGCTCCAGTGTCTCCCCCTCGGACCCCTTGCTCCAGTGTCTCCCCCTCGGACCGTTGCTCCAGTGTCTCCCCTCAGACCCCTGCTCCAGTGTCTCCCCTCGGACCCTTGCTCCTGGTTCTCCCCCTCAGACCCCTGCTCCAGTGTCTCCCCCTCAGACCCCTGCTCCAGTGTCTCCCCCTCGGACCCCTGCTCCAGTGTCTCCCCTCGGACCCTTGCTCTTGGTTCTCCCCCTCAGTCACGGCAGAGGCTGCAGCCCTTCGGGCCCGTCGGTACCCTGCAACTGCCTCCGGAGTCCTCCGGGATAACAGTCCCAGAAAGACTCCTTCAGTCGGACAACTTCCCTGACCACCGGTGTCCACCAGGGTGTTTGTGGGTTACCGCCCCTTGAGGCACCTAAGACCCTAAGACCACAGCTCGCCGCCGCAGCTTCAGCAATGGAAACTTTGAACATTGTCCACTCAGGTTCAATGCCCCCAGCCTCCACAGGGATGCCTGAAAAGCTCCGCCAGAGTGTGTGAGTTGAAAGTCCGTCGGACAGGGGCCTCCTCCAGACGTTCCCAGTTTACCCGCACTACCCGTTTGGCCTTACCAGGTCTGTCCAGAGTCTTCCCCCATCCCCTGACCCAGCTCACCACCAGATGGTGATCAGCTGACAGCTCTGCCCCTCTCTTCACCCGAGTGTCCAAAACATACGGCCTCAGATCAGATGAAACGATTCTAAAATCAATCATTGACCTTTGGTCAATGATCAACGTGGTACCAAGTACACTTATGAGCATCCCTATGTTCGAACATGGTGTTTGTTATGGACAATCCATGACTAGCACAGAAATCTCTGTTTCAGATCATGGACCCGTTCCTTCCAATCACGCCTCTCCAAGTATCTCCATCATTGCCCACGTGTGCGTTGAAGTCCCCCAGCAGAACTCTGGAGTCCTCTACTGGAGCCCCATACAGGACTCCATTCAAGGTCTCCAAGAAGGCCGAATACTCCGAACTCCTGTTTGGTGCATATGCACAAACAACAGTCAGAGTTTTCCCCCCATCACCCGCAGGCGTAGGGAGGCGACCCTCTCGTCCACCGGGGTAAACTCCAACGCAGCGGCGCTCAGCCGGGGGCTTGTGAGTATCCCCACACCCGCCCGGCGCCTCACACCCTGGGCAACTCCGGAGTAGGACAGAGTCCAACCCCTATCCAGGAGTACGGTTCCAGAACCGAGATTTAAATTAATAAAATTAAATAAAATTAAATAAAATTAAATAAAATTAAATAAAATTAAATAAAATTAAATTAAATTGCTCTCAGGACTGTGCACCAGGTCCCCCCCCCCCCCCTTTGCTTTTTTTTTCTGCACTACCTATACTTTACATTATATTTTACTACTGCCCTTGTAATCTTATAATGACTATAAAGGCTTTCTATTCTATTGTAGCTGCTCCTGCTCCAGAGGCTTGACACCTCTGAGATATAGAGACATTGTCAGTTGGATAAGAGCTGAATGACATGCAAAGTAATGCAGTAAAGGACAGATTGAAGGGACTGGTGGAGGGGATTTGAATAGCAAACAACTGGACTCCACACAGAGAGCCTGATCTTCTATCTTCATATTCAGATAGACGGCTGTAACGTTAACGATGGGAACAAAGACTCCTCTGCTGCAGCTTCACCTGAGATACACACACGCACACACACACACACACACACAGGCACACACACACACAAAGGTCTGCGTCATTTGCTAGGGAACCACGGCAACCTGATGAGAAATGGGCTACTGGAACAAGACATACATGGACTAGAGCAGAAAACATGGATCTGATGCAGTGCTACTATACAAGCAACCCCAGTGAGAGGGGTTACATGCAGAGACTATGGGATGGATGGAGGCTTCGAAACCCATCCTCAACACTGACAAAGAAACAGCTGCTGACTCAGTGTTCTAACATCAGCCAACGGCATCTCCTATCACAACTAGAGATTGATGAGGTACAACAAATATGCTACGGCAAGGGGGAGCCAGGACGACAGGTCAGCGGGGAGATTTCATCATCATCCCCACACTCAGAGATTGGGTCCCAAGCCCAAATAACAACAGAACCACTCAACATAAGGGCGACTGACCTACGATTGAAGATCATAGCCAAGCTGGACCCCCTAGTACAACGACCAAGACCGTTTGCTAAGTGACAAAGTACCCTCTGAAAGTTTGCTAGAAAATGTCAATGAACTACATACTATCCCTACTAAAGCCATAACCGAGACCAATGAGCTCCATGGAGCCAGGAAAGGCCAAGATCAAGGCAACACGAAGAGAGGTTAGTCAGCTCTCAGAACTACAGAAAGGTGTAAGGAAGGGGTTACCTAAGAAATACAACAAGCTGTCGATACCTGAGGCTCTAGAGACTGCCAAACAAAGACTCACCCACCTAAAGATTTACAGATACCATCCAAAGTGTACTCTCAGTGGCAGGGTAATAACATAAGATCAGATCCACCTAGGTCTGAGACTGAACAGTATTGGAAGACCGTATGGGAGAAAGAGGCATCCCACAACACAGATGCTCAGTGGCTAGTGGATCTAAGAACAGATCACAGCAATCTCCCAGAACAAGAACCAGTAACCATGACAACGGCAGACATCCAAGAAAGAGTGGCAGGTATGAAGAGCTGGACAGCACCAGGCCCTGACATGATCCACACCTACTGGCTGAAGAAACTAACTGCACTCCATGAACGCCTGGCAGTACAAATGAACCAACTGCTGATGGATGGGACCCACCCAGAATGGTTAACCCAAGGATGGACAATCCTGATCATGAAGGATCCCCAGAAGGGAACAATTCCATCCAACTACCGGCCAATAACCTGCCTCTGCACAACATGGAAGCTCCTGTCAGGCATCATAGCGGATAAGATGAATAGGCACATGGCTCAACACATGCACAGGGCCCAGAAGGGAATAGGTAGTTACACCAGAGGAGCCAAGCACCAGCAACTGGTGGATAGAGCAGTCACTCGAGACTGTAAGACCAGGCAGACCAATCTGTGCACCGCCTGGATTGACTACAAGAAAGCCTACGACTCAATGCCACATACATAGATACTGGAATGCTTGGAGCTGTACAAGGTCAACATGACACTAATATCCTTCTTCAAGAACTCAATGGGGCTGTGGAAAACAAGTCTGGAAGCCAACTCAAAGCCAATTGCACAAGTCACCATCAAGTGCGGCATATACCAAGGCGATGCACTATCCCCGCTGCTGTTCTGCATAGGCCTGAACCCCCTCAGCCAGATCATCACAAAGACTGACTATGGATACCGATTCCGAAGCGGAACAACCATCAGTCACCTCCTCTACATGGATGACATCAAGCTGTATGCCAGAAATGAGCGGAGACATCGACTCACTGATCCCCTCTACCAGGATCATCGACTCACTGGTCCACACTACCAGGATCTACAGCAACGACATTGGAATGTCGTTCGGACTGGACAAGTGTGGCCGCATGGTATCAAAGAGGGAAGATGATCAGAACTGAGGGGATTGAACTACCAGAAGGCCACATTGCAGATGTTCAGGATAGTTACAAATACCTTGGGGTGCCACAGGCTAACGGAAACCATGAGGAGGCAGCAAGGAAGACCGCCACAGCCAAATACCTACAAAAAGCTGAAAAGTCAGCTGAACGGGAAAAACAAGATCCGAGCTATCAACACATACGCCCTGCCAGTCGTCAGATACCCCGCTGGTATAATAAACTGGCCAAAGGAGGAGATAGAGGCTGCTGACATCAAGACAAGAAAGCTCCTCACAATACATGGAGGGTTTCACCCCAAGTCCAGCACCCTGAGACTGTACACCAAGCGTAGTGAGGGAGGCCGAGGGCTAGTGAGTGTCAAGACCACTGTCCAGGATGAAACGACAAAGATCCTGGAGTACATCAGAAAGATGGCCCCCAAAGATGAAGGGCTTAGTGAATACCTCAGGCAGCAGAAACCCAAAGGTGAGGACAAGGAAGATGACGTCATGGAGGGACAAGCCGCTGCACGGCGTGTACCACAGACAAATAGAAGAAGTGGCTGATATCAAGAAATCCTACCAGTGGCTGGAAAAGGCTGGACTGAAGGACAGCACAGAGGCACTAATCATGGCAGCACAAGAACAAACACCAGGCAGTACAGCACATAACAGCAGGGTGTAAGATGCAGGCAGGAAGTGCGTACATGGAACGCCATAACCAGGTAGCTGTCATAGTGTACAGGAACATCTGCCACGAGTATGGGCTGGAAGTCCCAAGGTCAAAATGGAAGACACCTCCTAAGGTAGTCCAGAATGACCCACCTAAGATCCTGTGGGACTTCAAGATCCAGACTGACAAACTGGTGATGGCTAACCAACCAGACATCGTGTTGATCGACAAACAGCAGAAGAAGGCAGTAGTGATAGATGTGGCAATCCCACGCGATCGCAACATCAAGAAGAAGGAACACGAGAAGCTCGAGAAATACCAAGGGCTGAAAGAGGAGCTAGAAAAGATGTGGAAAGTAAGAGCAACAGTGGTGCCAGTGGTAATCGGAGCACTGGGGGCTGTGAAACCAAACTGGGAGAGTGGCTCCAGCAGATTCCAGGTAAAACATCAGAGGTCTCTGTCCAGAAGAGTGCAGTATGCACAAACAACAGTCAGAGTTTTCCCCCCCCCATCACCCGCAGGTGTAGGGAGGTGACCTCTCGTCCACC
>CM049385.1:543447-550947 GCA_026937815.1 Etheostoma perlongum | reverse complement strand
ATACATACATACACACACACACACACACACAATACATACATACATACACACACGCACACACAATACATACATACATACACGCACGCACGCACACACACAATACATACATATACACACACACACACAATACATACACGCACACACACAATACATATACACACGCACACACACACACATATACACACACACACACACACAATACATACGCACACACGCAATACACACACACACAATACATACACACACACACAATACATACATACGCACACACGCAAATACACACACACACACACACACACAGGCACAATACATATACACACAGACACAATAAATACACGCACACACATACATTCTGGGTGTAAAACAGTCCTCAGAGTCTCCATGTTAATGTAGTCCGGGTCTGACCAGCCTGAGTTTGGGGGTTTTGATGTAGATCTGGTCTAATGTGGTCTGGTTTTAAGGAAAGACCCGTGAAGCTTTCATTACTGAAGACACATGAATGAAGGGTCCCTGAGCTGAAGCTGGTGGAACAGGTTTAGCTCCAGAATCTGGGTCAAATGGCTCCTGGTTGGTTTCTCTGGGTCCAGCACAATAAAAGGCATGTGATGTGTGTTTCAGGTGATCAGGTGTGGCCAGCCCACCCCCCCCCAGCAGGATGCCTCCCCCTCCTCCCCCGCCAGGGGAACCCCCTCCTCCCCCCACCTTCAGCCAGGTAACCACACACAAACACTAATGGTGTGTTTCCACTGTGTGGTATCTACTCAACTCGCTTCCATTACAATAAAAAGCCCCTGGTACCACACACACACACACACACACCTGCTACCTCACACACACACACACACACCTGCTACCTCACACACACACACACATACACACACACACACACACACACACACACACACCTGGTACCTCACACACACACACACACACACACACACACACACTGGTACCACACACACACACACACACCTGGTACCTCACACACACACACACACACACACACACACACACACACACACCTGGTACCACACACACACACACACACCTGGTACCACACACACACACACACACACCTGGTACCTGCTAACACACACACACACACACACCTGGTAACACACACACACACACACACACCTGGTAACACACACACACACACACATACACATACATACATACATACATACATACATACATACATACATACATACATACACACACACACACACCTGGTACCTGCTAACATACACACACACACCTGGTACCTGCTAACACACACACACACACCCTGGTACCTGCTAACACACACACACACACCTGGTACCTGCTAACACACACACACACACCTGGTACCTGCTAACACACACACACACACCTGGTACTTGCTAACACACAAGGTCCCCGCTAACAGACAAAACCTCCCTCTGACCCCCCAGGCCAACACCAGCCCCCCCCAGCTGAGCAGAGAGGAGGCCAAAGGTCGCGGCGCCCTGCTGACGGCCATCTGTAACGGCACGCGGCTGAGGAAGGTGGCGGTGGTGAACGACCGCAGCGCGCCGCTGCTCGACAGTAAGAGCCCGACACCGACGAGCCAAACACCCCCCACAGACCACCCATACATTCGCTTATACCAATACCTACACCAGCAACAGGGCCCGGGGCCGCAGGGGCCCCCAGGGCCCACGGGCCCCCGGGGCCCGTCTGAGGATCAGCAGAGGACGGCTGCAGATAAGACCCAGAGTAAGAGACTCACCTTGTGATGTTAGAGGGCTCCTGCAGGGGTCAGCCGGGGTCAGCAGGGGTCAGCCAGCCGCGTCCAAGGTTACGGCCTGGCATGGTCCCAAACATCCAGACGGGTTGTTGGTATCCCAGAGCAGGTCTAGACCGGACTCTGGGATGTTATTTATCTCCCAGGTCTTTCATAAAGAGCAGGTCTAGACCGGACTCTGGGATGTTATTTATCTCCCAGGTCTTTCATAAAGAGCAGGTCTAGACCGGACTCTGGGATGTTATTTATCTCCCAGGTCTTTCATAAAGAACAGGTCTAGACCGGACTCTGGGAGATTATTTATCTCCCAGGTCTTTCATAAAGAGCAGGTCTAGACCGGACTCTGGGATGTTATTTATCTCCCAGGTCTTTCATAAAGACCACGTCTAGACCGGACTCTGGGATGTTATTTATCTCTCAGGTCTTTCATTTTAAAATATAAATGTTCATGTTATTTTCTCCCAGGTCTTTCAAAAGAGAAGGTCTAGACCGGACTCTGGGATGTTATTTATCTCCCAGGTCTTTCATAAACAGGTCTGTAACGGGACTCTGGGATGTTATTTATCTCCCAGGTCTTTCATAAACACCCCCCTAGACCAGACTCTGGGATGTTATTTACTCCCAGGTCTTTCATAAAGACCAGGTCTAGACCGGACTCTGGGATGTTTTTATGTTCTTTCCATAAAGAGCTGGTCTCCAGACTCTGGGATGTTTTTATCTCCCAGGTCCTTCATGTCCAGGTCTTGAGACCAGACTCTGGGATGTTATTTATCTCCCAGGTCTTTCATAAAGAGCAGGTCTAGACCGGACTCTGGGATGTTATTTATCTCCCAGGTCTTTCTGCAAAGAGCAGGTCTAGACCGGACTCTGGGATGTTATTTGTCTCCCAGGTCTTTCATAAAGCAGGTCTAGGGACCGGACTCTGGGATGTTATTTATCTCCCAGGTCTTTCATAAAGAGCAGGTCTAGACCGGACTCTGGGATGTTATTTATCTCCCAGGTCTTTCCATAAAGAGCAGGTCTAGACCAGACTCTGGGATGTTATTTATCTCCCAGGTCTTTCATAAAGAGCAGGTCTAGACCAGACTCTGGGATGTTATTTATCTCCCAGGTCCTTCATAAAGAGCAGGTCCTCCAGACTCTGGGATGTTATTTATCTCCCAGGTCTTTCCATAAAGAGCTTCTAGACCAGACTCTGGGATGTTATTTATCTCCCAGGTCTTTCATAAAGAGCAGGTCTAGACCAGACTCTGGGATGTTATTTATCTCCCAGGTCCTTCATAAAGAGCAGGTCTAGACCGGACTCTGGGATGTTATTTATCTCCCAGGTCTTTCATTCTAAAATATAAATGTTCAGACTTTTCCTTTAAAAGAGAAGCAGCATCACGGTGAACATCATCAGGACCCGCCGAGTCACACGCTGATAGACATCTGTAACAAGCTGACATCACAGCGACACACCCCCCCCCACCCACCCACCAGGACCCCCACCCCCACCAGGACCAGCTGATTTGAGTGTTTTAATGTTCTCTGTTCCACTTCTCTCTGTCTCCACGTCTGAGATGTTTGTGGCGATGCCGGCTCTTCTTCATGTCCTGATGTTTTGAGACTCGCAGCTGATTGGATGATTCGGTGATACCTGTGCTGTGGGTGGAGCGGCTGGCTGGAGGCTGCAGCCTCCTGCAGAGCGCCGGCTGACCTGCTGGCTCATGCTGTCACCCAGACCCAAAGCAGTACAGGGACCTACACGTTGGGACTAGTTCTTGTTCTTAGCGCTGTCTGACCCCCTAATCCCACACAAGGGCAGCCATTTCCCCCGTTGCCATGGGGATGTTACAAGACAGTCTCTTCATCAAACTGTAGTTTTTGCAAGTTTCTCTTCCTCCTTTTCCTCCACCTTCTCCTATTCCTTCTCTTCCTCTTCCTCCTCCCCCTCCTTTTCCTTCTCTTATTCCTTCTCCTCTTCCTCCTCTCCCTCATCCTCCTATTCCTTCTGCTCCTCCTCCTCCTCTCCCTACTTCTCCTCTTCCTCCTCCTCTCCCATTCTTCTCCTTCTCCTCCTCCTCCTCCTCCTCCTCCTCCTCTCCCTACTTCTCCTTCTCCTCTTCCTTCTCCTCTTCCTTGTCCTCCTCCTCCTCCTCTCCCTACTTCTCCTCCTCCTCTCCCTACTTCTCCTTCTCCTCTTCCTTCTCCTCTTCCTTGTCCTCCTCCTCCTCCTCCTCTCCCTACTTCTCCTCTTCCTCCTCCTCTCCCTACTTCTCCTCCTCCTCCTCCTCCTCCTCCTCCTCCTCCTCCTCCTCCTATTCCACCCAGAGGAGGACTCAGAGCAACTTCCATTTCCAGCCAGGAGATATTAAATGTAAATAGGAGACACTGCATGTTACTGGGCGGATGGATACACTGAGAAGAAATAGTTCCAGCCTGTAACTCCCTCTGCAACACACACACACACGCCGAGCTGTGACCTCTGACCTTTGTGATGACCTATAATGATTTCCACTGTCTGTTTGTCATCATGTTGTGCTGTCGATGATGTCACACGGGGGGCGTACACACTCACCTACTCAGTCTCAAATCACGTCACACACTTTCTACTCTAGTCTCAAATCACTCCGCCTCATCTCACCATCACTCACCTCCGTGTTTCAGACATCATCTCACCTGCACACACACACACCTGCACACCCTCACACACGCACACACCCTCACACCCACGCACACACACGCACACACACACACACCCTCACACACACACACACACACACACACACACACACCCACACACACACACACACCCTCACTCACACACACACACACACACCCTCACACACCTCACGCACGCACACACCCCTCACACACACACACCCTCACACACACACCCCTCACACACACACACACACCTTCACACACACCCTCACACACGCACACACACCCTCTCACACACACACACACACACCTCACACACACACACACACACACACACACCCCTCACACACACGCCCACACACACCCTCACACCCTCACACACGCTCACACACACACACCCTCACCCATTCACCACACACACACACATCAGGGGTCACACACGCTGCACCATGGGAGGAATATCGTCATGACGATATCACTGTGATGAGCAGGGCTGGGACCAAACACACATATAATACTACAGACCACCCTCTGTCACAGACACTCACTCACTCACTGCATGTCTCACCCATTCACCCATCACTCATACATCAGGGGTCAGGGCTGCACCATGGGAGGGGAATATCGTCATGACGATATCACTGTGATGAGCAGGGCTGGGACCCCACTCTAATACTACAGACCAACCAAACTCTGTCTGTCTGCCTGCGTGTCTGTCTGCATGTCTGTCTGTGTGTCTGTCTGTCTGCGTGTCTGTCTGCGTGTCTGTCTGTCTGTCTGTCTGCGTGTCTGTCTGTCTGTCTGTCTGTCTGTCTGTCTGCATGTCTGTCTGTCTGTCTGTCTGTCTGCATGTCTGTCTGCATGTCTGTCTGTCTGCATGTCTGTCTGTCTGTCTGCATGTTTCTGTCTGCATGTGTCTGTGTCTGCGTGTCTGTCTGCGTGTCTGTCTGCATGGCTGTCTGTGTGACAAAAAGTGAAAAAATCATGTTTTTTGGTAAACGCCATGGCGATAACAACCCACTGTGCAGCCCTGTCAGTGATGTCATCGTAGAGTCATCATAGTTCCATCAGGAGGCGGAGCTTACACTCACCTGTTCAATGGTTGTGGTTCTCAGAGCCTAAAGGAGGCGGAGCCACAGCCGGGGGAGCCAATGGCAGCGCAGCAGGAAGTCCTTCAGGTTCTGCTCCACCGACGCTGTTCACCGCCGGAGTCCCCAAACTCAGACCCGTCGCAGGTACCTTTCTGCTATTTAATTATATACAACTTCTTCATCTTTTTCATAATAATTGGCGTGTATTAAAGCCCGACCGATATATCTGGAAGATGCCTATTATTGGCCGATATTTATTCATTAATATTAATGAATTAATATCTAATATACAGCAGTTATTAATAAAGATCTATATTTAGAAATGACAGAAATAATTTAGGAAATAATACAAATGTTATATTGTTGCTGAGCGAGATATTATCGGCCGATATTTGGCTTTTTCACGATATATCTGCATTTATAATGGCCGATTAAAAAATAATATATAAATATAATAATTTATAATATAAAAAATAGTAATGTATCAGAATCATTTAAATGATGATGCTCTACAGTGTCCCTGTTAGTGATGGCGTTGCATAGTCTGTCCTCCAGAGGACGCTTTACTACGTCCCTGTTAGTGATGGCGTTGCATAGTCTGTCCACCAGAGGACGCTCTACAACGTCCCTGTTAGTGATGGCGTTGCATAGTCTGTCCACCAGAGGACGCTCTACAACGTCCCTGTTAGTGATGGCGTTGCATAGTCTGTCCTCCAGAGGACGCTTTACTACGTCCCTGTTAGTGATGGCGTTGCATAGTCTGTCCACCAGAGGACGCTCTACAACGTCCCTGTTAGTGATGGCGTTGCATAGTCTGTCCACCAGAGGACGCTTTACAACGTCCCTGTTAGTGATGGCGTTGCATAGTCTGTCCACCAGAGGACGCTCTACAACGTCCCTGTTAGTGATGGCGTTGCATAGTCTGTCCACCAGAGGACGCTTTACTACGTCCCTGTTAGTGATGGCGTTGCATAGTCTGTCCACCAGTCTACAACGTCCCTGTTAGGATGGCGTTGCTAGTCACCAGAGGACGTCCTGTTAGTGATGGCGTTGCATCGTCTGTCCACCAGAGGACACTCTACAACGTCCCTGTTAGTGATGGCGTTGCATAGTCTGTCCACCAGAGGACGCTCTACAGCGTCCCTGTTAGTGATGGCGTTGCATCGTCTGTCCACCAGAGGACGCTCTACAGCGTCCCTGTTAGTGATGGCGTTGCATAGTCTGTCCACCAGAGGACGCTCTACAGCGTCCCTGTTAGTGATGGTGTTGCATAGTCTGTCCACCAGAGGACGCTCTACAGCGTCCCTGTTAGTGATGGCGTTGCATAGTCTGTCCACCAGAGGACACTCTACAGCGTCCCTGTTAGTGATGGCGTTGCATAGTCTGTCCACCAGAGGACACTCTACAGCATCCCTGTTAGTGATGGCGTTGCATCGTCTGTCCACCAGAGGACGCTGTCCACCAGATATTAACGATCCTTAATCATTCGGGCTGTATGAATGTTAACGAGATGTTTTCTGATTGGTTCTCCCTGCAGACGGGTCCTCTGGCCGTTCTCCCTCCACTCGCGCCGCAGCGCCCCGCCCCCCCAGCCATCGCCATGACGACACAGAGAGCCCCTCCCCTCAGGCGCTGTCGCCAGTGGAAACGGGCCGCTCCCAGCGCCCCTCCCTTCCCAACCTCTCCCCCTCCTCCCCGTCCGGCAGCATGAAGCACTCCTCCTCCGCCCCCCTTCCCCCTCCTCCTCTTTGTCGCCGTGGGAACGCCCCATCGCCTCCCTCCTCTTCTTACAACAGAGAGAAACCCCTCCCCCCGACCCCCAACAACACCCCGCCCCTCCCCTCCAAACCTCCGCCGTCGCCAGGTAACAGCAGACCCCCCACCTCCGGAGGAAACACAGCCCCCCCCTCTTCCTCCTCCCTGGCCCCGCCCCCCCCGCCGTACCGGCCAACCGGCAGCGGCGAGGCGGCGCCGGAGCTGCCGCAGCGCCACAAC
>CM049385.1:518447-528447 GCA_026937815.1 Etheostoma perlongum | reverse complement strand
ACTCTGAAACACTGAAGGCCCGTCTACTTTAATATATACTGCTTATTTAAACATATCTGGTCACGCTCAGCGCCGCTGTGCTGTATGGTCCATGATGGTCCATGATGGTGGGGCGTGCCGGCGCTGTATATTAGTCCATGATGGTGGGCGTGGTGATGGTGGGGCGTGCCGGCGCTGTATATTAGTCCATGATGGTGGGGCGTGCCGGCGCTGTATATTAGTCCATGATGGTGGGGCGTGCCG
Source organism: Etheostoma perlongum (assembly GCA_026937815.1). Classification (NCBI taxonomy): domain Eukaryota; kingdom Metazoa; phylum Chordata; class Actinopteri; order Perciformes; family Percidae; genus Etheostoma; species Etheostoma perlongum. The sequence goes on along the minus strand of CM049385.1, from coordinate 528,204 downwards.
GCGCTGTATATTAGTCCATGATGGTGGGGCGTGCCGGCGCTGTATATTAGTCCATGATGGTGGGGCGTGCCGGGCGCTGTATATTAGTCCATGATGGTGGGCGGCCGGCGCTGTATATTAGTCCATGATGGTGGGGCGTGCCGGCGCTGTATATTAGTCCATGATGGTGGGCGTGCCGGCGCTGTATATTAGTCCATGATGGTGGGCGTGCCGGCGCTGTATATTAGTCCATGATGGTGGGGCGTGCCGGCGCTGTATATTAGTCCATGATGGTGGGGCGTGCCGGCGCTGTATATTAGTCCGTGATGGTGGGGCGCCGGGCGCTGTATATTAGTCCATGATGGTGGGGGCGTGCCGGCGCTGTATATTAGTCCATGATGGTGGGGCGTGCCGGCGCTGTATATTAGTCCGTGATGGTGGGGCGTGCCGGCGCTGTATATTAGTCCATGATGGTGGGGCGTGCCGGCGCTGTATATTAGTCCGTGATGGTGGGGCGTGCCGGCGCTGTATATTAGTCCATGATGGTGGGGCGTGCGGGCGCTGTATATTAGTCCATGATGGTGGGCGTGACGGGGCGCTGTATATTAGTCCGTGATGGTGGGCGTGCCGGGCGCTGTATATTAGTCCATGATGGTGGGCGTGCCGGGCGCTGTATATTAGTCCGTGATGGTGGGCGTGCCGGGCGCTGTATATTAGTCCATGATGGTGGGCGTGCCGGGCGCTGTATATTAGTCCATGATGGTTTCCTGTGTATTAACCTTTCCAAACAGACAGGGCAACCTAACACAGACAGGTTAGCTTACCGTTTTTAGGTGATACGCCATGTTTGTAGTCCAGCTGCGATATGCTAACTGTTGCTCGCAAACTTTGCATTTGACTTTTTTCCGTTATCTATTTTTGTAAATGTGTGTATTTATATATCTTTTCTAGTCTTAACGACTACTCAAAGGTCTTTTACATCATACAGGAACCATTCACCATTCACACACATTCATACACTGTGGCCGAGGCTGCCGTACAAGGTGCCATCTGCTCATCAGATACACACTCACACACATCTACACACCTGCTCATCAGATACACACTCACACACATCTACACACCTGCTCATCAGATACACACTCACACACATCTACACACCTGCTCATCAGATACACACTCACACACATCTACACACCTGCTCATCAGATACACACTCACACACATCTACACACCTGCTCATCAGGTACACACTCACACACATCTACACACCTGCTCATCAGATACACACTCACACACATCTACACACCTGCTCATCAGATAAACACTCACACACATTCACACTCTGATGCACAGCATCGGGGGCAACTCAGGGTTCAGTGTCTTGCCCAAGGACACTTCGACATGGGACTGCAGGGCCAGGGATTGAACCACCAACCTTCCAATTGGCAGGCTACCGCTGAGCCACAGCATTGTAAAATGCTGCCACACTGCCGATGTCTTTGACATGGTAGGAGGACTGACTGTGTGTGTGTGTGTGTGTGTGTGTGTGTGTGTGTGTGTGTGTGTGTGTGTGTGTGTGTGTGTGTGTGTGTGTGTGTGTGTGTGTTGCAGCTCCGAGGCGGGCGTGGTCAACATCTACTCCCAGGAGGCGTGTCTTAACTCGGCCAATCCCAGGCCTCTGAGAGCCGTGATGAACCTGCTGACCTCGGCCACCGCTCTGACCTTTAACCCCTCCTCTGAGATCCTCGCCATGGCGTCCCGGGCCGAGGACGAGGCCGTCCGCCTGGTGAGACGATGGGGGTGCTGGGACACTACTGAGACCTGCTGTTACTGGGTCTCTGTCTGTCTCTCTGTGTCTGTCTCTGTGTCCCGTCAGGTCCACCTGCCGAGTCTGTCTGTCTCTGTCTCTGTCTCTGTGTCCCGTCAGGTCCACTGTCTCTGTCTCTGTGTCCTGTGTCCCGTCAGGTCCACCTGCCGAGTCTGTCTGTCTCTCTGTCTCTGTCTCTGTCTCTGTAACCTCTCTGTGTCCCGTCAGGTCCACCTGCCGAGTCTGTCTGTCTCTCTGTCTCTGTCTTTGTCTCTGTCTCTGTAACCTCTCTGTGTCCCGTCAGGTCCACCTGCCGAGTCTGTCTGTCTCTCTGTCTCTGTCTTTGTCTCTGTCTCTGTCTCTGTAACCTCTCTGTCTCTCTGTGTCCCGTCAGGTCCACCTGCCGAGTCTGTCTGTCTTCTCTAACTTCCCCGTGTCCAAGAGGAAGATAGTTTACCGAGCCAGCTGCCTGGACTTCTCCCCGCACAGCGGCTTCTTCTCATTGGCCAACAACAAAGGACACGCCCCTCTCTTCAGGTCAGCAGCCAACCAGCTCCACCGGTTTTATATTTAGATTGTTATCTTTTCAATCAGGGTGTGGCTCTAACCCTGTGTGTGTGTGTGTGTGTGTGTGTGTGTGTGTGTGTGTGTGTGTGTGTGTGTGTGTGTGTGTGTGTGTGTGTGTGTGTGTGTGTGTGTGTGTGTGTGTGTGTGTGTGTGTGTGTGTGTGTGTGTGTGTGTGTGTGTGTGTGTGTGTGTGTGTAGGCTACTGCATTATAAAGCCTTCTGAGGACCGTGTGGTATGTGGATCATCAGGAGTCTCCGGTCCGACCTGCTGCACCAAACCTGCTGCTTCTCCCCCCGCCCGCCCGTCCCCGTCTCGTCCTCACCCGCCCCCCCAACAGCCCCGAAATACCCAAACCCCTCACGGCAGCAGATAACCAGGCTCCATCTGGAGTCTGGTTCCAGGGACTTGTAGTTCTTAAGGCTCCATCTGGAGTCTGGTTCCAGGGACTTGTAGTTCTTAAGGCTCCATCTGGAGTCTGGTTCCAACAAGGCGGGATGTTGTGTGTTACCTGTGTTTTTACCCAGAATGCCATGCGCCCAGACAGGAAATGTGTAACTGAGAACTTGTTTGTAGTCCCTTGTCCTGAAGGGAAATGTAGTTTTAAGTGTAATAAATGCCCCGGATCACTCAGAGCCACACACCACGCAAAGAAACTTCCCAGAATGCACTCTGTATTGTCTGTCCTCAAAACAAAAATATTCACTTCCTGTTTATGATCCGATTCAGAAAACTTTATTGATACCCTCAGGGAGGTAATGGCTGCCGCTAAATAATAATGTAGAGTCAGAGTTACATAACTAGGTCAGAATCAGCCAATCACATGCTGCCAAGACTGGATTCACCATGTCACACACACAATAACACACACACACACACACACACATAACACACACACACACACACAGTAACACACACACACAGTAACACACACACATACAGTAACACACAGTAACACACACACATACAGTAACACACACACACACAATAACACACACACGTAAAGTAACACACAGACACACAATGACAGTAACGGACACAGTAACACAAAAAACAACACACATACACACATTTTACCCATTTTTTTATGTCCACATGAAGACAAATACTACAGATGCAGCGGGTATTCACAGTACTTAAGGGTAGTACCACAGTACTCTGGTCTTAAGGGTAGAAGTACCACAGTACTCAGGTCTTAAGGGTAGAAGTACCACAGTACTCAGGTCTTAAGGGTAGAAGTACCACAGTACTCAGGTCTTAAGGGTAGAAGTACCACAGTACTCAGGTCTTAAGGGTAGAAGTACCACAGTACTCAGGTCTTAAGGGTGGAAGTACCACAGTACTCAGGTCTTAAGGGTAGAAGTACCACAGTACTCAGGTCTTAAGGGTAGTACCACAGTACTCGGGTCTTAAGGGTAGAAGTACCACAGTACTCAGGTCTTAAGGGTAGTACCACAGTACTCGGGTCTTAAGGGTAGAAGTACCACAGTACTCAGGTATAAATAGCGATGTCTACGCGGCTGCCAACAATAACAGACATGACACAGTACTTTACAAGTGGTTGAGCCTCTTTTGACACACACACACACACACAATGAGATGTGTGTTTAACACATTAAACAAGCATCTCACGTGGGAACGCTGAGCACCTGTGAGTCCCCGCCCCCGGTGACGTCACATGCCGACCCGGGTTTCAGGCTCCGACAGGTAAGAGGCAGAGAAAGCCAGAAAGGTAAGGATCTGTTTGCTTCTTTATTTGTTTCTTTATTTATTTGATGGAGAAAATGTTTTAGTGTCCGTTCTGAACTCGAGTTAACTTTATTTATAAAAAAAACAAAACAAATCCGATTTCTTTGTCTGGCTGTGTCATCATGCTGAGAGTTCAGGTTGTTTCTCTCGCTACAGATGCGTTGTAGGACCTATTAGCAAAGATGGAGCTTCTAGTTTAACATGCAACATCCCCAAAACAATCATCCCCACTTTTAGCGTGTATAGAGCAGCATGTCTCCACATGTAAATGAATGAATAAGAGTGTATTTCAACCAGCCCACAGTGGTGATTTTTGTTGGCTTTTAGTAGTTTTATTTAGTTTCTGTCTACTTTGAATGAAGTGTGTTTCACACGCTAAAAGTAGTGATTATTTACATGGAGTCTGGTGGAGATATGCTGCTCTATACACGCTAAAAGTAGTGATTATTTACATGGAGTCTGGTGGAGATATGTTGCTCTATACACGCTAAAAGTAGTGATTATTTACATGGAGTCTGGTGGAGATATGCTGCTCTATACATGCTAAAAGTAGTGATTATTTACATGGAGTCTGGTGGAGATATGCTGCTCTATACATGCTAAAAGTATGATTATTTACATGGAGTCTGGTGGAGATATGCTGCTCTATACATGCTAAAAGTAGTGATTATTTACATGGAGTCTGGTGGAGATATGCTGCTCTATACATGCTAAAAGTAGTGATTATTTACATGGAGTCTGGTGGAGATATGCTGCTCTATACATGCTAAAAGTAGTGATAATTTACATGGAGTCTGGTGGAGATATGCTGCTCTATACATGCTAAAAGTAGTGATTATTTACATGGAGTCTGGTGGAGATATGCTGCTCTATACACACTAAAAGTAGTGATTATTTGAGTCTGGTGGGTTTGGTCAGATGATTAAAGTGACATATCAGAGGTATTATCATCATTAATATTAAATGAGGGATATAATACTAACTGCACACTTTAAATGGATCTAACAATGTGTGAATGACATTTGTTATTTCTGCTTTCAACTAAAGAAGCTTAGCTTAGCTTAGCATAGCTTAGCTCAACTAATATAAAAAATACGATTTGATATGATTAAAAGCATATACAGAAAGCTGTGTGTCTCTCTGAGGTGTGTGTGTGTGTGTGTGTGTGTGTGTGTGTGTGTGTGTGTGTGTGAGAGAGAGAGAGAGTGTTGTGTGTGTGTGTGAGAGAGAGTGTTGTGTGTGTGAGAGAGTGTGTGTGTGTGTGTGTGTGTGTGTGTGTGTGTGTGTGAGAGAGTGTTGTGTGTGTGTGTGTGTGTGTGTGTGTGTGTGTGTGTGTGTGTGTGTGTGTGTGTGTGTGTGTGTATGTGTGTATGTGTGTGTGTGTGTGTGTGTGTGTGTGTGTGTGTGTGTGTGTGTGTGTGTGTGTAGGAATGCTGTCTGAGCCGGTCCGTCTGAATAACTTCAGGATCAAACGTATAAAGCTAATAACACTAACCCATGGGGGGGGGATAGATGTGTATAGGAGGGGGAGGTTTTAGAGGGACAGTGTACAGGTGGGAAGTCCCGCCCCTTCCTGTGTCCACCATGGGACTTCACCTCTATATAACCCCCCCCTTGTTTCCAGGGTGACGATGGCGGAGGCAGCGCTCCCAGATCTGTTCTCAGAGCAGGAGTTAACCTGCTCCATCTGTCTGGATCTGTTCAACCAACCAGTCTCCACTCCCTGTGGACACAACTTCTGTCAGGTAACACACACACACACACACACACACACACACACACACACACACACACACACACACACACACACACACATAGACAGACACGTGCTCGTTACAACTGAATTCTGTCTAATCTCACCCACCAGACTCCATGTAAATAATCACTACTTTTAGCGTGTATAGAGCAGCATATCTCCACCAGACTCCATGTAAATAATCACTACTTTTAGCGTGTATAGAGCAGCATATCTCCACCAGACTCCATGTAAATAATCACTACTTTTTAGAATTAAGAGTTTATTCCACCAGACTCCAGATAAATGATTGTTTTACAGTGTAAAAGATGAACCCAAGACTCCATTTAAATTTTCATTAAGTTTTAGTCCCCTCTGAATGAAGTGTGTTTTACTCCATGTAAAAGTAATCACTATTTTTACATGGAGTAGAGGAGATATGCTCCACTATACTCCATGTAAAAGTAATCATTATTTACATGGAGTGTATAGGAGATATGCTCTCATAAATGGGCTAAAAGTAAGATTATTTAGATGGATTGTTGGAACAGTGGAAAGATGGAGATTTTATTATTTCTGTCCCCTCTGAATGAAGTGTGTCCCCTCTATACACACTAAAAGTAGTGATTATTTACATGGAGTCTGGTGGAGATATGCTGCTCTATACATGATAAAAGTAGTGATTATTTACATGGAGTCTGGTGGGTTTGGTGATGGTGATGTCGGGGCTGTTTAATGTTAAACTAAAAGGATCTAACTCTTTAACTAAAAGGTCTATCTCTGAAGGGATCCATCCCATAATGTTGTCCTGTAGGGTTACATTACAGCTTGGACCAGTTTCAGAGATTGTAGTTCCATCAGACACTCGGACACAAATGCATGATGGGAAATAGAGTCCAGGTTCAAAGAAAATCGAAATTACCCTCTAATGTACGTGAACAGCAGCTTTAAAATCACTTTACATCTGTTAGAAACTTCCTGTGTGTGTTTTTAACATTTCTTCTTCTTCTCTTGTCTTCCTGTGTGTTTTTAACATTTCTTCTTCTTCTCTTGTCTCTGCAGGCGTGTATCGGAGGTTACTGGGCGTCCGGCGCGGCGTGCACGTGTCCTCTCTGCAAGCGCCAGTTCGACGAGCGCCCTCAGCTCAGCGTCAACAAAGTCTTCGCTCTCATCGCCGAGAAGTTCCAACTGAGCCGCTACGGCGCCGCGGGCCCCCCCGCGCCAGCCGGGACGCTGGCACCCGCGGCGACCCCCGACGACCCGGCGGCGGCGCCCGGCGAGGACGTGGTGTGGTGTGACGTGTGCACGGGCCTGAAGCAGCCGGCCGTCAGCTCCTGCCTCACCTGCACCGCCTCGTACTGCTCGCTGCACCTGCAGCCGCACCACCGCACGCCGTTCTACGCCAAGCACCCGCTGATGACGCCGCAGGACGCCCTGCGCGGGCGCACCTGTCGCGTGCACCGCCGCCTGCTGGAGGTGAGAGGAAACGCATCATCATTACATCATTTGTAATCATTAATGTCATAGGGTGACAGTCCCCGGCTGGATCTGTCCCCGGAAATGTCCCCGGTTTTCACTGTGACTGACAGACCCGATACTGGAATGAAAGAAAGAAAACTCTGACCAAACGGAGCCGATCGAGCAGCGCTGCTCAGAGCTCAGAGATGTTTTAGAACCATGCTAAAATCACTGATTATTTTGGACCATGCTAAAAGTAGTGATTATTTACATGGAGTCTGGTGGAGATATGCTGCTCTATAAATGCTAAAAGTAGTGATTATTTACATGGAGTCTGGTGGAGATATGCTGCTCTATACACGCTAAAAGTAGTGATTATTTACATGGAGTCTGGTGGAGATATGATATGCTAAAATCACTGATTATTTACATGGAGTCATGCTAAAAAAAGTAGTGATTATTTACATGGAGTCTGGTGGAGATATGCTGCTCTATACATGCTAAAAGTAGTGATTATTTACATGGAGTCTGGTGGAGATATGCTGCTCTATACATGCTAAAATCACTGATTATTTACATGGAGTCTGGTGGAGATATGCTGCTCTATACATTTCACTGATTATTTACATGGAGTTTGGAAAAAAAATGATCTTAATCTTTAACAGAAAGGTCGACCTCCTTAGAAATCCTTTCCATAATGTTATCAGACATCCATCCATCTTCATCCGCTTATCCGGTATCGGGTCTCGGGGGCAGCAGCTCCAGCAGGGGACCCCAAACTTCCCTTTCCCGAGCCACATCAACCAGCTCCGACTGGGGGATCCCGAGGCGTTCCCAGGCCAGGTTGGAGATATAATCTCTCCACCTAGTCCTGGGTTTTCCCCGAGGCCTCCTCCCAGCTGGACGTGCCTGGACCACCTCCCTAGGGACCCCCCCCAGGAGGCATCCTTACCAGATGCCCGAACCACCTCAACTGGCTCCTTTCGACGCGAAGGAGCAGCGGCTCTACTCCGAGCTCCTCTCGGATGACTGAGCTTCTCACCCGATCTCTAAGGGAGACGCCAGCCACCCTCCTGAGGAAACCCGTTTCGGCCGCTTGTACCCTGGATCTCGTTCTTTGGGTCATGACCCAGCCTTCATGACCATCGGTGAGGGTAGGAATGAACACTGACCGGTAGATCAAAAGCTTTGCCTTCTGGCTCAGCTCTCTTTTCGTCACAACGGTGCGATAAACAGAATGTAATACCGCACCAGCTGCTCCGATTCTCCAACCAATCTCACGCTCCATGGTCCCCTCACTCGCGAACAAGACCCCAAGGTACTTAAACTCCTTCACTTGGGGTAAGGACTCACTCCCCACCTGAAGAAAGCACTCCCATCGGTTTCCTGCTGAGAACCATGGCCTCAGATTTAGAGGTGCTGATCCTCATCCCAGCTGCTTCACACTCGGCGGCGAACCGATCCAGTGAGTGCTGAAGGTCACAGACCGATGATGCCATCAGGACCCCATCATCTGCAAAAAGCAGCAATGAGATCCCGAGCCCACCGAACTGCAACCCTTACCCGCCCCGACTACGCCTCGATATCCTGTCCATAAATATTACAAACAGGATTGGTGACAAAGCGCAGCCCTGGCGGAGGCCAACCCTCACCTGGAACGAGTCTGACTTACTGCCGAGAACCCGGACACAGCTCTCGCTTTGGTCATATAGAGATTGGATGGCCCTGAGAAGGGACCCCCTCACCCCATACTCCCGCAGCACCTCCCACAATTTCTCCTGGGGGACCCGGTCATACGCCTTCTACAGATCCACAAAACACATGTAGACTGGTTGGGCACACTCCCAGGCCCCCTCCAAGATCCTTGCGAGAGTGAAGATCTGATCCGTTGTTCCACAACCAGGACGGAATCCGCCTTGTTCCTCTTCAATCCGAGGTTCGACTATCGGCCGAACCCTCCTTTCCAGCACCTTGGAGTAGACTTTACCAGGGAGGCTGAGAAGTGTGATACCACCACCACCCCGGTCTGCCACTCCTTAGGCACCGTCCCAGACTTCCACGCAATGTTGAAGAGGCGTGTCAACCAAGACATCCCCTCCACACCCAGAGCTTTCAGCATTTCTGCACGGATCTCATCAATCCCTGGGGCTTTGCCGCTGTGGAGTTGTTTGACTACCTCAGCGACTTCCACCCCATCATCCTCCAGCTCTGCCTCTACCACAGAGGGCGTGTCAGCTGGATTTAGGAGTTCCTCAAAGTGCTCCTTCCACCGCTCTATTACCTCCCCAGTTGAGGTCAACAACGTCCCATCCTTACTGTAAACAGCTTGGATGATTCCCCGCTTCCCCCTCCTGAGGTGGCCAACGGTTTTCCAGAAACACCTTGGTGCCGACCGAAAGTCCTTCTCCATGTCTTCTCCGAACTTCTCCCACACCCGCTGCTTTGCCTCTGTCACGGCAAC
>CM049385.1:463447-513447 GCA_026937815.1 Etheostoma perlongum | reverse complement strand
CAGCAAAAATTGTAATTTTGAGAAAAAAAAATATTTTTGGATAAAAAATAGTTTTTTAGAGGATGAAAAGTGTGAATATTATAAAGTATAAAGAGTGATATCCCCCCCCCCCCAGAGCCTGAGGCCGCGTAGTCCTGACCCAGGACCTGCAGGACGACCTGGACGAGGACTTCTCCGAGTTCTCTCTCAGCTTCCAGCTCGACGACGCCAAGACCTCGCTGGCCGACATCAGGGACAAGATGGCCGACGTCAAGATGGGGGAGGGACGGCCCCGAGGCGCCCGTGAGTCAGCTGTCATAGTAGGGTCCTGACTGGCTAGTAGTCCTTACCTAGGTACTGTCAGGACCCTCATACTCTGCTTCTGACTGGCTAGTAGTCCTTACCTAGGTACTGTCAGGACCCTCATACTCTGCTCCTGACTGGCTAGTAGTCCTTACCTAGGTACTGTCAGGGCCCTCATACTCTGCTCCTGACTGGCTAGTAGTCCTTACCTAGGTACTGTCAGGACCCTCATACTCTGCTCTGACTGGCTAGTAGTCCTTACCTAGGTACTGTCAGGACCCTCATACTCTGCTTCCTGACTGGCTAGTAGTCCTTACCTAGGTACTGTCAGGGCCCTCATACTCTGCTCCTGACTGGCTAGTAGTCCTTACCTAGGTACTGTCAGGACCCTCATACTCTGCTTCTGACTGGCTAGTAGTCCTTACCTAGGTACTGTCAGGACCCTCATACTCTGCTTCTGACTGGCTAGTAGTCCTTACCTAGGTACTGTCAGGGCCCTCATACTCTGCTTCTGACTGGCTAGTAGTCCTTACCTAGGTACTGTCAGGACCCTCATACTCTGCTTCTGACTGGCTAGTAGTCCTTACCTAGGTACTGTCAGGGCCCTCATACTCTGCTCCTGACTGGCTAGTAGTCCTTACCTAGGTACTGTCAGGACCCTCATACTCTGCTTCTGACTGGCTAGTAGTCCTTACCTAGGTACTGTCAGGACCCTCATACTCTGCTTCTGACTGGCTAGTAGTCCTTACCTAGGTACTGTCAGGGCCCTCATACTCTGCTCCTGACTGGCTAGTAGTCCTTACCTAGGTACTGTCAGGACCCTCATACTCTGCTTCTGACTGGCTAGTAGTCCTTACCTAGGTACTGTCAGGACCCTCATACTCTGCTTCTGACTGGCTAGTAGTCCTTACCTAGGTACTGTCAGGGCCCTCATACTCTGCTTCTGACTGGCTAGTAGTCCTTACCTAGGTACTGTCAGGACCCTCATACTCTGCTTCTGACTGGCTAGTAGTCCTTACCTAGGTACTGTCAGGGCCCTCATACTCTGCTCCTGACTGGCTAGTAGTCCTTACCTAGGTACTGTCAGGACCCTCATACTCTGCTTCTGACTGGCTAGTAGTCCTTACCTAGGTACTGTCAGGGCCCTCATACTCTGCTCCTGACTGGCTAGTAGTCCTTACCTAGGTACCTCTGCCTGTGTGTCTGTCTAATGTGTGTATCATGTGAGTTCCAGTGACCAATGAGCTGCCGGCTGCAGGGAGCATGCTCAGTGTGAGAGGAAGCTCGGCCAGTCTGAGGAAGAGCCAGTGGACTCTGAAAGGTGATGACATCATCGTGACATCACACATTCATTCACTCACAAAAACACGCATCATATCTTTTATATTACTAATAACATGCAATAAGAAAAGGTATTTTACTGAAGACGTTTAATGTGAAAGGGTGACTGACTGGTTTCCTGTTTCCCTTCAGATAAGAAGAGGATGAAACATGTCACAGGTACATCTGTTATCTATTAATAATGTCTTATTATTATATGGTGATGATTGTTAAAGTTAACCAGCTTCATTCTGTGTGTGTGTGTGTCAGGACATAAGAAGGCCCGCGTCTACATGGGTGAGGACATTTTATCTTTATTTATAATGAAACATTATTCTTTTTGAATAATGCTAGCATGCTAACTTGCTAACATGCTAAAATGCTAACCTTGTTGGGATGTTAGCATGCTAGTTAGGAAGCATAATGAACAGAAAGCTAATGTGATGCTAACAAAGCTAGCTAGCTAATGTGATCCCCGCTAACATGTTATGTAGCAGCTGTGTGTGTCTGATGTGTGTGTGTGTGTGTGTCTCTCATTGTGTGTGTGTCTCTGTGTGTGTGTCTGTCTCTGTGTGTGTGTGTGTCTCTGTGTCTGTGTGTGTGTGTGTCTGTGTCTCTGTCTCTGTGTGTGTCTGTCTGTGTGTTTGTCTCTGTGTGTGTGTCTGTGTCTCTCTGTGTGTGTCTGTCTGTGTGTGTGTGTGTGTCTGTCTGTGTGTGTGTCCAGAGGACGTGGTCCTGAACCCCGTGACGGCGTACCCCTTCCTGACGCTGTCCTCCGACAGGAAGCAGGTGAAGCGCGGCGAGACGCTGCAGTTCTTCCGCAGCAGCCCGCAGCGCTACGATGTCTGGTCCTGCGTCCTCGCCAAGGAGGGCTACGCCGCGGGCCGCCACTACTGGGAGGTGAGCCCGTTGCCATGGTAACACACCCCGGGGCACTTTTACCGACGTTATATATATATATATAGATTTTGAGCAACGTTTTTTATCTGCGCTTTTTTCAAGTTTTGTGTTTTTGTAGTTTTTTCTGACTTTCTTCATCTGGACTGCCGGAGTGTTTACCTGTCCCCCTGCCGGGCCCGTTGCTATGGTAACCCTTACCCCCCCGCCGTGTGCTGCAGGTGTTTGTGGGCGAGAGTAAGGACTGGAAGCTGGGCGTCGTCACGGAGACGGCGAGCAGGAAAGGGCTGTTTGACATGAGTCCGTCTAACGGATACTACACCCTCTGGTGGAGCGGAGGCCAGCTGAGAGCGCTCACCACCCCCCCCCTCACTAAGGTACGCAGTATTCCTTTACTGCAGTACAACTACTAATACCACACTCATGTACACAAACGTATCTGTGGGATAACGACTTCATGACTGAAGGAGATATATGTGTATGTATGTATGTATATGCATACATACATACATATATATATATATATATATACATATATACACACGTGTACATGTGTGTGTGTGTGTGTATATATATATATATATACACACGTGTATATGTGTGTATATTTATGTATTTATTTATATGGTGCATCCCTGTAGTTTCCTGCTGGTTACGTATATTAGTTCAGATATACGGAGAAACAACCGGGACATAACTGAGGCGTTGTGTGTGTTGTGTGTGTGTGTGTGTGTGTGTGTTGTGTTGTGTTGTGTGTGTGTGTGTGTGTTGTGTGTGTGTTGTGTGTGTGTGTGTGTGTGTGTCGGTGCAGGTGAAGTGTCCCCCGAAGCTGCGCCAGGTGGGCGTGTACCTGGACGTGGACGAGGGTCACGTGACCTTTTATAACGCCAAGTCTGGCTCGGAGATCTACAGCTTCAGCGGATCCTCCGAGTTCACCGACACCATGTTTCCTCTGCTGGGAACCGGAGACAAAGAGACGCCGCTGGTGCTGATGACCACGCAGGCCCAGCCTGATGCCTGAGGGGGGGGAACACCTGGGGGGGGGGGAGGGACACCTGGGGGGGGGGGGAACACCTGGACGTATTTTGACCTGAAAATGTGCCAAAAAACATTGGAAAGGGGCCACAAAATGTCAAGAGGCTGGAAAACAACAAACATACAAATAGTTTGAGGAAAAGGGTTAAAGACATGGGGGGGGGGGGGGGGGGGGGACCACCCCCCCCCCCTCGGAGGGTATGGGGGGGTGCTTGTTTTGGGTTATTTTGCTGACATGTTGCTTTTTTTCAAAATGTCTGTAGCTTTTTTTCTACTTTTTTGTGACTTATTTGACATTTGTTGATATTTTCTAAAATCTATTAAATATTAAATTAATAACTATGTCTCATCTGTAGTTAGTTGGACGCAAAACATAGAAAAGTATGTAAAGTAGTAAAATATGCTGCTGGAAGATACCGCGGGGGGGGGTTGTGTAATAATTATAATGAATAAATAAAATTAATAAATGAGTAAAGCTTGTGAAGAAATGTTAAAGTATGTCAGAATATTGAAGGAAATTGTTTACCTTTCAGCCAATGGTGAGGCCCCGCCCCCTTTACCTTCAGCCAATGGTGAGGCCCCGCCCCCTCTACTTCAGCCAATGGTGAGGCCCCGCCCCCTCTACCTTCAGCCAATGGTGAGGCCCGCCCCTTACTACCTTCAAAAAATTGTTGGTTTAACCCCCCCCTCTAGATCTGCCCTCTTGAGGGACTGAGCCCCAATGGTGAGGGACTGAGCCCCCTAATTCAGCCCCCCCAATGGTCTGAGGGGACCCGCCCCCCCTACCTTCAGCCAATGGTGAGGCCCCCCAAAACATTTAGTTTGTTTAGGGACATTTTTCTTAAGATTGCTCCTACTGAGGGACTGAAAAAAATTGTTGCTGAACTGAGCCCCCAAAGATCTGCTCCTACTGAGGGACTGAGCCCCCAAAGATCTGCTCCTATTGAAGGACTGAGCCCCCCAAAGATCTGCTCCTATTGAGGGACTGAGCCCCCCAAAGATCTGCTCCTATTGAGGGACTGAGCCCCCAAAGATCTGCTCCTATTGAGGGACTGAGACCCCAAAAGATCTGCTCCTATTGAGGGACTGAGCCCCCCCAAAGATCTGCTCCTACTGAGGGACTGAGCCCCCCAAAGATCTGCTCCTATTGAGGGACTGAGCCCCCCAAAGATCTGCTCCTATTGAGGGACTGAGCCCCCCAAAGATCTGGACTGAGCCCCCCAAAGATCTGCTGAGGGACTGAGCCCCCCAAAGATCTGCTCCTACTGAGGGACTGAGCCCCCCCAAAGATCTGCTCCTACTGAGGGACTGAGCCCCCCAAAGATCTGCTCCTACTGAGGGACTGAGCCCCCCAAAGATCTGCTCCTATTGAGGGACTGAGCCCCCCCAAAGATCTGCTCCTACTGAAGGACTGAGCCCCCCAAAGATCTGCTCCTACTGAAGGACTGAGCCCCCCAAAGATCTGCTCCTACTGAAGGACTGAGCCCCCAAAGATCTGCTCCTATTGAGGGACTGAGCCCCCCAAAGATCTGCTCCTATTGAGGGACTGAGCCCCCCCAAAGATCTGCTCCTATTGAGGGACTGGGCCCCCCCAAAGATCTGCTCCTATTGAGGGACTGAGCCCCCCAAAGATCTGCTCCTACTGAAGGGACTGGGCCCCCCAAAGATCTGCTCCTATTGAAGGACTGAGCCCCCCAAAGATCTGCTCCTATTGAAGGACTGGGCCCCCCCCAAAGATCTGCTCCTAGAAGTGCCCCTGGTCTTAATTGACGTCAATGCTTTGGACATTGCATGGTTAGCATGTGGTTTCCAGCTGGGTTGTGGTCTCTAATTACCCCAGAAAGGTTTTCCTGCTGTTAAAGAGCAAAGTGCAGGTGGAATTAATACTTAATGTTGTCTGAAGAGGTCTTTAAAAACATTAGACCTTCCTCCACAGCTCTGCAGAGGAAGGTCTGTGTAGTCCTCTCAGCATTCCTGAATGTGAGAACCTTTCTCTGGTTTATTGACCTCTCTTTTAACCAATCACAGTCATGGTGGGCGGGGCTAAGCTCCGGACGGCACCACGGCGCCGCTGCTAAAAAGTCTCAAACAGTTACAATCATTCAAGTTCATATTTTATTTAACATAAATCATATTGCAGTCAATGTGAACAGCCGGGGTTTCAATATACACAATAGTCCTAACATTAAGCCCCCCCGGGGGTCCCGCCCACAACCACCCTCCCAAAATCAAAACCACACCCCCCACCCCGTCAAACACACTGACCCCCTGCCACGACGCTCCGCCCCCGGACGCCGCTGTGTGTGTGTGTGTGTGTGTGTGATTTTAGCAGCGAACTCCAAACCATCTCTGCCCCCCCCGGGCCACCGAGCCATCACAGACAGGAAACTGTCACCTGCTCACTTCCACCGACTTCTTTAAGGCGTTCCTGATCCTGTAAACCCCCCCGGTCCCTGGAGGTAACGTCCGCCTCGCTACTGTCTCTTTAAAACTAACCTTACTGTCGGCCATTTTGTCGATATTAAGAGTTGTTTTTAAAAGAACGTAAAGCACTTTATAAATGAACGTACAACTCTGCCTCTGATTGGCTGACCCTGGCATTCTATAACCAATCCTACTTCTCGTGCCTAAACCCAACGAAGGCAACCAGTGCTAGCCAATCAGACGCAGAGTAGGGCGGGACATTCCTTCCCCATCCTAGAAAAACGCAGCTTCCCCGGCTGGAAATCTCTCGCTTTTAAGGGAACTTGCGTCTTTGAGGGGCTTTTTAAGAAAGCATCTAATCTGAAGCCCCTCCCACTGTGATGTGAGGCCCCTCCCACTGTGATGCGAGGCCCCTCCCACTGATCTGAAGCCCCTCCCACTGTGGTGGAGGAGGAAGTGTGTTTGGGAGTTTTGGAGTCTGCTGCGGGCTGAAACGGGGACACAGCGAGGGGGGGTCCTTCTGCCTGCCGGTCTGATTCAGGCGTCTTTGCCAAAAACACAAAATAATAAAAAAAAGAATCTTCATCATTATTATCCTCATCATCCTCAGCGTCGTGGTGAATCACCCCTCCGGCCATCCTTTTTGAGTCCAGTTCTGGTGTGTGTTGTGTCGGCGCCCCCTGTGGCGTGTAAACGGTTGAATGTTGCGTCTCGGGAGTAAAACAGAGAGGGGGGAGGAGGGGGGAGGGGGAGGGGGGGGGGAGAGGGGGGTGGAGGGGGGAGGGGGGGAGGGGGGGGGGGGGGAGAGAGAGGGGGGGGCTTTTGTCTGTTTTAAAACAAAACAAAGCGTCTTGTGGCTGCTTTCTGTGCAGCTCCTGTTCTGCCAGCGAGCAACAAGGAATAAAAGGGGGGAGAGTGAGTGTGTGTGTGTGTGTGTGTGTGTGGGAGGGGGGGCAGTGGAGGGGGGGAGAGGGGGACGGGGTGGGGGACGGACACCGGGTTATTTCAGACACCTCTCGAAGTAGGTGGCGCCCACGTAGCCGCCCGCAGCGAGCGGTGCACGTTCTGCTCAAAGAGCCGCCGGTTCGTCTGCAGAACTTCTGCCGCCTCCTTGTTCAGCGGGTCCTCTGGGTTCGGCTCCTGGGGGGGGGGTTTAAATCACCGTGACGATGCAAACAACCTCAATCAATCAGTTATGATTGTATGACTATATGGTTATAGTTATATTCATGGTTCTGGTTGAAGACAGCCCTCTGACCTCTGACCCAGTCTGTTGCCTGAGCTGCAGCAGGAAGAAGAGACGTAAACAAAGCCAATGATTGGCTAAAGGATGAACTTACTAGAAATAGATACTGTAGACCGTAGATGATGGAGTTTATCGTCAACACAGGCTTCCAGTCCTCTCTGTGGAGACAACAACAATAATAATAACAACACAATAATAATAACAACAACACAATAATAATAACAACACAATAATAATAACAACAACACAATAATAATAACAATAACACAATAATAACAACACAATAATAATAACAATAACACAATAATAATAACAACAACACAATAATAATAACAATAACACAATAATAATAACAGCCAACGCTCGCACCACACGCTGACGCGGAAGGCAGTTACGGTTACATCGCAGTGTGATTGGCTCTCATTTCGCCCAATCAGGGCGTAATTCGGCTCTATTCTACACTACTTTGATTCTGTCCGTAACGGCGTCGCTAAATACGAGGCGGCAGTGTGATGACGGCGGGATGTTCAGGGTCCATGCTCGTTAACAACTCGTTAGCGGCTCGTTAACAACTCGTTAGCGGCTTGTTAGCGGCTCGTTAACAACTCGTTAGCGGCTCGTTAACAGCTCGTTATCATCTGACCTCTGGGGGCGGGTCCCAGTTCCATAATGTCTTCCATTACACACCTTAAGATATTTAGGCAGACGTTTCCTTCCAGGTCGATGTTGGGGTGGTACACCATCGTCTCACACTTTACCTTGGGGGGGTCGTGGGGGTAACCCTGTCCTACCTGGAAAACACACACACACACACACACCTGAACTTACTGTGAGGAAGACAGAGAGACACAGAGACAAACAGAGAGAGAGAGAGAGAGAGACAGACAGAGACCGAGGACAGAAACTGTTTCTCACCTTAAAGCTGAAGACAAATTTCCCTCCTTTGTAAAATCCCTGCGAACCAGAAAAGGATTCATGACACCAGTGAAGAACCAGGATGTAGTCATGCACCAGTGATGTCACACACCAGTGATGTCATACATCAACATATATAAAGGAAATAAACAATACATGTAAAGTTCTCTCTTAATAATTAAAGAAGCATTTCATATTAAAAAGTCTGTTGAATTCTCCTGTAGAATTTCGTTAACACACACACAGAGACAGAGAGAGAGAGAAAGAGAGAGAGAGAGACACACACACACACATACACACACACACCTCGTCTGGTGAGATGATGAGTCTGAAGTTGAGGAGGTCATCGTCGTCGGGGAAGTTGATCTCACACGTCTTTGGCAGGTTCAACTCATTAATGTCTGAAACATAAACACAACCATCAGAGACACACACACACACACAAACACACAACCATCAGAGACACACACACACACACACAACCATCAGAGAGACACACACACACACACACACACAACCATCAGAGACAGACACACACACTCACTCACACACACACAACCATCAGAGACACACACACAAACACACAACCATCAGAGACACACACACACACACACACACACACACACACAACCATCAGAGAGACACACACACACACACACACACAACCATCAGAGACACACACACACACACCAACACACAACCATCAGAGACAACCCCACCCCACACACACACACACACACCTATCTATCTATCTGAATGAGACTTGTGCTGCTGTTGACTTCAGTGAAATGTGATGTAACGTTAGAGTGGAGCTGACTCAGCACGTTAGCTTTAAATGCTAGCTGCTGTTAGCCTTCAGAAACACATGGTGACTCTGACAGCTTCACTTACTAGTTACTAGTTACTTTAGTTACTCCACTACCTCCATCTGACAGCTCTGTGTGACTGTGTGTGTGTGACTGTGTGAGTGTGTATGTGACTGTCTGTGTGTGTGTGACTGTCTGTCTGTGTGTGTGTGTGACTGTGTGTGTGTGTATGTGACTGTCTGTGTGTGAGACTGTGTGTGTGTATGTGTGTGTGTGTGTGTATGTGACTGTGTGTGTGTGTGTGACTGTCTGTGTGTCTGTGTGTGACTGTGTGTCTGTGTCTGTGTGTGACTGTCTGTGTGTGTGTGACTGTGTGTGACTGTGTGTGTGTGTGTGAGACTGTGTGTGTCTGTGTGACTGTGTGTGTGACTGTGTGTGTGACTGTCTGTGTGTGTCTGTGTGACTGTGTGTGTTTGTGACTGTGTGTGTGTGAGACTGTGTGTGTCTGTGTGAGACTGTGTGTGTGTGTGAGACTGTGTGTGTCTGTGTGACTGTGTGTGTGTCTGTGTGACTGTGTGTGTGTGTGAGACTGTGTGTGTCTGTGTGACTGTGTGTGTGACTGTCTGTGTGTGTCTGTGTGACTGTGTGTGTTTGTGACTGTGTGTGTGTGAGACTGTGTGTGTCTGTGTGTGTCTGTGTGTGTGTGTGACTGTCTGTGTGTGTCTGTGTGACTGTGTGTGTGTCTGTGTGACTGTGTGTGTGTGTGAGACTGTGTGTGTGTGTGTGTGTCTGTGTGTGTGTGTGTGACTGTCTGTGTGTGTCTGTGTGACTGTGTGTGTGTCTGTGTGACTGTGTGTGTGTGTGAGACTGTGTGTGTCTGTGTGACTGTGTGTGTGTGAGACTGTGTGTCTGTGTGTGTCTGTCTGTGTGTGCTCCTGTGTGTGTGTGTGTACACTTTCTAAAACGGATTTTTCTTCACTTCTAATACTTTAACTACATTTTGTAGTGGAGTAACTAAAGTAACTAGTAACTAAAGCTGTTTAGAGCGTTAGCTTCGTGCTAGCCTAGCATGAAAACGGGCTTACTTCTGTCTGCACGTTGTTTTCAAATAAAGCATAAGCTAACCACCGTTAGCATGCTAGAAGCTGTTTTTAAGTGTATTTATGTACTCTGGGCTCAAAAGGGGGTCAGGTTACCCGGATTTTGGTGTTGTTAGCTAGCCTACCTTTCTGTATATTCCCCGGGTTTTGGTGCTGTTAGCTAGCCTACCTTTCTGTATATTCCCCGGGTTTTGGTGCTGTTAGCTAGCCTACCTTTCTGTATATTCCCGGTTTTGGTGCTGTTAGCTAGCCTACCTTTCTGTATATTCCCCGGGTTTTGGTGCTGTTAGCTAGCCTACCTTTCTGTATATTCCCCCGGGTTTTGGTGCTGTTGGCTAGCCTACCTTTCCGTATATTCCCCGGGTTTTGGTGCTGTTGGCTAGCCTACCTTCCCGTATATTTCCCCGGTTTTGGTGCTGTTAGCTAGCCTACCTTTCCGTATATTTCCCGGGTTTTGGTGCTGTTAGCTAGCCTACCTTTCCGTATATTTCCCCGGGTTTTGGTGCTGTTAGCTAGCCTACCTTTCCGTATATTTCCGGGTTTTGGTGCTGTTAGCTAGCCTACCTTTCTGTATATTTCCCCCGGTTTTGGTGCTGTTAGCTAGCCTACCTTTCTGTATATTCCCGGTTTTGGTGCTGTTAGCTAGCCTACCTTTCTGTATATTCCCGGTTTTGGTGCTGTTAGCTAGCCTACCTTTCTGTATATTCCCCGGTTTTGGTGCTGTTAGCTAGCCTACCTTTCTGTATATTCCCGGGTTTTGGTGCTGTTAGCTAGCCTACCTTTCTGTATATTCCCGGGTTTTGGTGCTGTTAGCTAGCCTACCTTTTCCCCGGGTTTTTGCTGTTGGCTAGCCTACCTTTCCGTATATTCCCGGTTTTGGTGCTGTTGGCTAGCCTACCTTTCCGTATATTTCCCGGGTTTTGGTGCTGTTAGCTAGCCTACCTTTCCGTATATTTCCCGGTTTTGGTGCTGTTAGCTAGCCTACCTTTCCGTATATTTCCCCGGGTTTTGGTGCTGTTTGCTAGCCTACCTTTCTGTATATTCCCCGGGTTTTGGGGCAGTTAGCTAGCCTACCTTTCTGTATATTTCCCCGGGTTTTGGTGCAGTTAGCTAGCCTACCTTTCTGTATATTTCCCCGGGTTTTGGTGCTGTTAGCTAGCCTACCTTTCCGTATATTTCCCCGGGTTTTGGGGCAGTTAGCTAGCCTACCTTTCTGTATATTTCCCCGGGTTTTGGTGCTGTTAGCTAGCCTACCTTTCTGTATATTTCCCCGGGTTTTGTTGCAGTTAGCTAGCCTACCTTTCCGTATATTTCCCCGGGTTTTGGTGCAGTTAGCTAGCCTACCTTTCCGTATATTTCCCCGGGTTTTGGTGTTGTTAGCTAGCCTACCTTTCTGTATATTCCCCGGGTTTTGGTACCGTTAGCTAGCCTACCTTTCCGTATATTCCCGGGGTTTTGGTGCTGTTAGCCAGCCTACCTTTCCGTATATTTCCCCGGGTTTTGGTGCTGTTAGTTAGCCTACCTTTCCGTATATTTCCCCGGGTTTTGGTGCTGTTAGTTAGCCTACCTTTCCGTATATTTCCCCGGGTTTTGGTGCTGTTAGTTAGCCTACCTTTCCGTATATTTCCCCGGGTTTTGGTGCTGTTAGTTAGCCTACCTTTCCGTATATTTCCCCGGGTTTTGGTGCTGTTAGTTAGCCTACCTTTCTGTATATTTCCCCGGGTTTTGGTGCTGTTAGTTAGCCTACCTTTCTGTATATTTCCCCGGGTTTTGGTGCTGTTAGCCAGCCTACCTTTCCGTATATTTCCCCGGGTTTTGGTGCTGTTAGCTAGCCTACCTTTCCGTATATTTCCCCGGGTTTTGGTGCTGTTAGCTAGCCTACCTTTCTGTATATTCCCCGGGTTTTGGTGCTGTTAGCTAGCCTACCTTTCCGTATATTTCCCCGGGTTTTGGTGCTGTTAGCTAGCCTACCTTTCTGTATATTCCCCAGGTTTTGGGGCAGTTAGCTAGCCTACCTTTCCGTATATTCCCCGGGTTTTGGTGCTGTTAGCTAGCCTACCTTTCTGTATATTTCCCCGGGTTTTGGTACTGTTAGTTAGCCTACCTTTCTGTATATTCCCCGGGTTTTGGTGCTGTTAGCTAGCCCACCTTTCCGTATATTTCTCCGGGTTTTGGTGCTGTTAGCTAGCCTACCTTTCCGTATATTTCTCCGGGTTTTGGTGCTGTTAGCTAGCCTACCTTTCTGTATATTCCCCGGGTTTTGGTGCTGTTAGTTAGCCCACCTTTCTGTATATTTCCCCGGGTTTTGGTGCTGTTAGCTAGCCTACCTTTCTGTATATTTCCTCGGGTTTTGGTGCTGTTAGCTAGCCCACCTTTCTGTATATTTCCCCGGGTTTTGGTGCTGTTAGCTAGCCTACCTTTCTGTATATTTCCCCCGGGTTTTGGTGCTGTTAGCTAGCCTACCTTTCCGTATATTCCCCGGGTTTTGGTGCTGTTAGCTAGCCTACCTTTCCGTATATTTCCCCGGGTTTTGGTGCTGTTAGCTAGCCTACCTTTCCGTATATTCCCCGGGTTTTGGTGCTGTTAGCTAGCCTACCTTTCCGTATATTTCCCCGGGTTTTGGTGCTGTTAGCTAGCCTACCTTTCCGTATATTTCTCCGGGTTTTGGTGCTGTTAGCTAGCCTACCTTTCTGTATATTTCCCCGGGTTTTGGTGCTGTTAGCTAGCCTACCTTTCCGTATATTTCCCCGGGTTTTGGTGCTGTTAGCTAGCCTACCTTTCCGTATATTTCCCCGGGTTTTGGTGCTGTTAGCTAGCCTACCTTTCCGTATATTCCCCGGGTTTTGGTGCTGTTAGCTAGCCTACCTTTCCGTATATTTCCCCGGGTTTTGGTGCTGTTAGCTAGCCTACCTTTCCGTATATTCCCCGGTTTTGGTGCTGTTAGCTAGCCTACCTTTCCGTATATTTCCCCGGGTTTTGGTGCTGTTAGCTAGCCTACCTTTCCGTATATTTCCCCGGGTTTTGGTGCTGTTAGCTAGCCTACCTTTCCGTATATTTCCCCGGGTTTTGGTGCTGTTAGCTAGCCTACCTTTCCGTATATTTCCCCGGGTTTTGGTGCTGTTAGCTAGCCTTCCTTTCCGTATATTTCCCCGGGTTTTGGTGCTGTTAGCTAGCCTACCTTTCCGTATATTTCCCCGGGTTTTGGTGCTGTTAGCTAGCCTTCCTTTCTTTATATTTCCCCGGGTTTTGGTGCTGTTAGCTAGCCTTCCTTTCCGTATATTTCCCCGGGTTTTGGGGTTGTTTTGGGGCAGTTAGCCTACCTTTCTGTATCCGGAGCTGGGCCGCGCTGGCTTTTTTACCCCCGGCTCCTGTTCTGTTTCCTCCCGCAGATTCCTCGTCTTTCTTCTGCTGCTTCAGGGAAAAGAGTTTAATCATCTTCACGTGTTAGTGGCTACGTATACTCGGTCTGTCGGTGCCGTGGTTGCCGTGGTTAACGGAGAGGAGGTTCAGCACCGGGATGTTGATGGAGCCGGTGCGTCTCAACTAACACACTGAGAGGGAGAGAAGCTAACCGAGCTAGCCTAGCATGTTAGCCGGGGGGGGGGTATGGGGGAGGGGGGGAGGTGAAGGGGAGATATGGGGGGAGAGAGAAGAGAAGGGTGACATGGGGGGAGGAGGGGGGACATTGAGGGGTGAGAGAGGAGGGGAGACATGGGGGGAGAGAGAGAGTTTTGTTATTTTAAGATACTCAGACATTATGATGATGTAATACCTGTATTTGTAAAATGTATACATTATTATTATTATTATTATTATTATTATTATTATTATTTGCGTAATATTTGAGTTTTGTGTGAAGTTTTAAAACAGTTTTTTGGATTTAAAAATGAAAAGTATTCCTTTAACAGCTCCTTTACTGCTGTTATTCATGATTAAACGTGAATATAATGAATATTGGTTTCTTCTGCTTAACATCTCAATCTTTATGTTAATAAAGTTTTTTTTAAATCTCTATGTTTATATCATTAAAGTTTTTTCACATTACGTTAAAAAAAAACAAATTCCAGAACGCCGTACTGCACCAGACGCAGAATGACGTCACCACGCAGAGGCGGGGGCGCGCCCTCCCGCTGCCCATATTTTATTCCCAACATTTATTTATTTACTTCTTCTGAGAGGCGCGCGCATCTCTCTCGCGCTGCATCCGTAGAGTCACCTGTGTGATGTAATCAATGCGCGTGTCAGTCACAACAACAGTGAAAGACCCACGCGCACGCACGCACCACCGCAGCCAGCTACAGGAGAACAATAGCCCGCCGCGCGCGGCTCTGCGGGTCTACTTCCCGCGGAGGGGTACAGCCGTACGGCGGGTCTACTTCCCGCGGAGGGGTACAGCCGTGCGGCGGGTTTAAAAACACTGCGCTTCAATTTAAAATGAGCCATTTTAGGTGTTTTACAGCCCCCCGGAAAGAAGAGAAGAAGAACACGCTGTAACGTGCGGGGGGAGGGGAGAGGGAGGAGAGAGAGAGAGAGAGAGAAAGAGAGAGAGAGAGAGAGAGAGAAGAAAGAGAGAGAGAAAAAAATCCCAATCAGAATCTGGCTCAAATTATTAGAATGTGTACTAGAGTCAGTCCTCTTCTACGGTAGTGAGGTGTGGGGTCCTATTTCCTACCAGAATTCTTCCCACTTGGACAAAACCCCAGTTGAAATCCTGCACCTAGAGTTCTGTAAGAGCCTCCTACAGGTGCACAGGAGAGCCACCAACACCGCCTGCAGAGCTGAATTAGGCCAATTCCCATTATTTATCAAAATTCAAAAACGTGCCATCAAATATTGGCTTCATCTAAAAAACAGCGACCCCCACTCCTATCAGCAGAAAGCCCTGCAAGACCAAGAGCTGGGCAAAGAGAAGAGTCCCCTCACTCAGCTGGTCCTGACGCTCAGTCCACTTCCTGACCCTGTTCTGCCTCAGGACCAGTCTGGGAACCAACCAATCAGAGTCAACCAAATTATAACACAACAGAAACAAAACGACATCATCGATTGGAACACACAAACAAAAACACAAAGCAAGATGCACCTGACCCTAAAGAGAGAGTACCGAGTGGTAGACTACCTGACCCTAAAGAGAGAGTACCGAGTGGTAGACTACCTGACCCTAAAGAGAGAGTACCGAGTGGTAGACTACCTGACCCTAAAGAGAGAGTACCGAGTGGCAGACTACCTGACCCTAAAGAGAGAGTACCGAGTGGTAGACTACCTGACCCTAAAGAGAGAGTACCGAGTGGTAGACTACCTGACCCTAAAGAGAGAGTACCGAGAGGCAGACTACCTGACCCTAAAGAGAGAGTACCGAGTGGCAGACTACCTGACCCTAAAGAGAGAGTACCGAGTGGCAGACTACCTGACCCTAAAGAGAGAGTACCGAGTGGCAGACTACCTGACCCTAAAGAGAGAGTACCGAGTGGCAGACTACCTGACCCTAAAGAGAGAGTACCGAGTGGCAGACTACCTGACCCTAAAGAGAGAGAGTACCGAGTGGCAGACTACCTGACCCTAAAGAGAGAGTGGGCAGACTACCTGACCCTAAAGAGAGAGTACCGAGTGGCAGACTACCTGACCCTAAAGGGAGAGTACCGAGTGGCAGACTACCAGACCCTAAAGAGAGAGTACCGAGTGGCAGACTACCTGACCACAGTGACTGATGTCACACTAAGAACCACGTTGACCAGGTCCAGACTCAGAGACCACCTGGCCATCGAGACCGGCTGCTACAGACACCAGTGGCTCCCCAAAGAGGAGCGCTTCTGCCAGCTGTGCAAGAGCGACACAGTCGAGACAGAGCTGCACTTCCTGACCGAATGCCCCCCTGCAGCCGGTCCGGACTCAATATTTCCCCAAATTCAGACACAAGCACCCGACATTTGACCAAATACCCGACACCAACAAGATGGAGATCCTGTTAGGAGAACAGCCAGAGAGCTGCAGTCTAGCAGCCCAGTATGTCTTTACCTGTCACCCCCCCCCCCAACACACACACACACACACACACACACACACACACACACACACACACACACACACACACACACACACACACACACACACACACACCTGTAATGATGTCATGTTGATATGCTGATATCTTCATTGTTTTATGATTGTTGATGTAAATGTGATCAATGTCTCCCTGTTTATGAGCTTTGGCAATACTGTATGTCACTATGGTCATGCTAATAAAGCTTCTTTGAATTGAATTGAATTGAGAGGGGGGAGAGAGAGAGGGGGGAGAGAGAGAGAGAGAGAGACATAGAGAGGGAGAGGGGGAGAGGGGGAGAGAGAGACATAGAGACATAGAGAGGGAGAGAGACAGAGAGAGAGAGACATAGAGAGAGAAAGAGAGAGAGAGAGACATAGAGACAGAGAGCGAGAGAGAGACATAGAGAGAGACATAGAGAGAGAGAGAGAGAGAGACAGAGAGAGAGAGCGAGAGAGAGACATAGAGAGAGAGAGAGAGAGAGAGAGAGACATAGAGAGAGAGAGAGAGAGAGAGAGAGAGAGAGCGAGAGGAAGGGGGGTGAATGGGCACGACTCCTCCAGCAGCACTGCGCCCTTCTCTTAATCGATATCATCGATCGGTTTGGAGCCATTTGGCACAGCCGGGCCGACCCAGGCCGATCCAGGCTAGCCCGGCAGCTAGCGCGAGCCCCGGAGGCTACAGCGATGGAGCGCGTGTGAAGCAGCCCGCGACCGACGGCAGCCTGGCGGACAGAAACAAGGAAGCGCACGGCTAGCTGCGCTGCACCTCCGGAGCTAACGGCGGCTAACAGTTGGCTTGTATTGTTTCTGATGAGCGGCCCGGGAGCATGCGACCTGATACGGAGAGGTGAGTCCTTCTTTATCAGCAGCCATGTTCCCCATCACCCCCCGTGTGCCCGCGCAGGGGGTTTTAATCAGGCGGACGCATAATGAAAGAGGAAGCATACATGCAGCTAGCACGCTAGCACTTAGCATCGCAACATCTACACCAGATCACACGGGGAGGGGGGGATGGATGGATGGTGTCACCTCACACATGTGTTATTAACAACACACCTGGCGTGTGCATGTGTGTGTGCAGCGCACGCGCCTGCAGGTATATATGATTATGTTACTGTGACGCGCAGGTTGTTAGCCGCTAGCAGCTAATGTCGCATCTCCATTATTGTGCTCTCTGCTAGCATGATCACATGAACACGGATCGATCCGCAGGGCGGAAATCCACTTATTACAGGCGCACGGGAGACCTTAAGACAGGGACACTGAGACAGGAATAAGACCTGAAGACAGGGACACTGAGACGGGAATAAGACCTGAAGACAGGGACACTGAGACAGGGACACTGAGACAAGAATAAGACCTGAAGACAGGGACACTGAGACGGGAATAAGACCTGAAGACAGGGGCACTGAGACAGGGGCACTGAGACAAGAATAAGACCTGAAGACAGGGACACTGAGACGGGAATAAGACCTGAAGACAGGGACACTGAGACAGGAATAAGACCTGAAGACAGGGACACTGAGACAGGAATAAGACCTGAAGACAGGGACACTGAGACACGAATAAGACCTGAAGACAGAGACACTGAGACGGGAATACAGAGACATAAATAAGACCCAAATACAGAGACACAGAGACATAAATAAGACCCAAATACAGAGACATAAATATGACCCAAATACAGAGACACAGAGACATGAATAAGACCCAAATACAGAGACACAGAGACATAAATAAGATCCAAATATAGAGACATAAATAAGACCCAAATACAGAGACACAGAGACATAAATAAGACCCAAATACAGAGACATAAATAAGACCCAAATACAGAGACATAAATAAGACCCAAATATAGAGACACAGAGACATAAATAAGACCCAAATACAGAGACACTGAGACATAAATAAGATCCAAATATAGAGACATAAATAAGACCCAAATACAGAGACACAGAGACATAAATAAGACCCAAATACAGAGACATAAATAAGACCCAAATACAGAGACACAGAGACATAAATATGACCCAAATATAGAGACATAAATAAGACCCAAATACAGAGACACAGAGACATAAATAAGACCCAAATACAGAGACACAGAGACATAAATAAGACCCAAATACAGAGACACAGAGACATAAATAAGACCCAAATACAGAGACACAGAGACATAAATAAGACCCAAATACAGAGACACAGAGACATAAATAAGACCCAAATACAGAGACATAAATAAGACACAAATACAGAGACACAGAGACATAAATAAGACCCAAATACAGAGACATAAATAAGACCCAAATATAGAGACACAGAGACATAAATAAGACCCAAATACAGAGACACAGAGACATAAATAAGACCCAAATACAGAGAGACAGAGACATAAATAAGACCCAAATATAGAGACATAAATATGACCCAAATACAGAGACACAGAGACATAAATAAGACCCAAATACAGAGACATAAATAAGACCCAAATACAGAGACACAGAGACATAAATAAGACCCAAATACAGAGACATGAAGAAGCAGAGACTTGGTGCCATGTCACTGTGTGATGATCAGACCAGTTCATGACATGATGCAGTGAATCTGACACACATTAGTAATAGATTACACACACACACACACACACACACACACACACACACACACACACACACACACACACACACACACACACCTGGCGTGCACAGACTGCACCAGAGCGACCCACAACGATGGTGATGATCGGTTAGATGTGGAAGACCATATCACGTTAAACTGATGAAACACTCAAAGACGTGAAAAATAGGATTGTTTGTGTTTTTATAGACCAAAATGTCATATATATGGTCTATAAAAACACAAACCTATTTATATATATATATATATATATATATATATATATATATATATATATATATAAATCTACAGTAAGTAAAATAAGTATTTGAACACGCTGCTATTTTGCAAGTTCTCCCACTTAGAAATCATGGAGGGTCTGAAATTGTCCTCGTAGGTGCATGTCCACTGTGAGAGACATAATCTAAAAAAACATCCAGAAATCACAATGTATGATTTTTAACTATTTATTTGTATGATACAGCTGCAAATAAGTATTTGAACACCTGTCTATCAGCTAGAATTCTGACCCTCAAAGACCTGTTAGTCTGCCTTCAAAATGTCCACCTCCACTCCATTTATTATCCTAAATTAGATGCACCTGTTTGAGGTCGTTAGCTGCATAAAGACACCTGTCCACCCCATACAATCAGTAAGAATCACACTACTAACATGGCCAAGACCAAAGAGCTGTCCAAAGACACTAGAGAATAAATTGTCCATCTCCACAAGGCTGGAAAGGGCTACGGGGACATGTCCAAGCAGCTTGGTGAAAAAAGGTCCACTGTTGGAGCAATCATTAGAAAATGGAAGAAGCTAAACATGACTGTCAATCTCCCTCGGACTGGGGCTCCATGCAAGATCTCACCTCGTGGGGTCTCAATGATCCTAAAAAAGGTGAGAAATCAGCCCAGAACTACACGGGAGGGGCTGGTCCAGGACCTGAAAAGAGCTGGGACCACCGTTTCCAAGGTTACTGTTGGTAATACACTAAGACGTCATGGTTTGAAATCATGCATGGCACGGAAGGTTCCCCTGCTTAAACCAGCACATGTCAAGGCCGTCTTAAGTTTGCCAATGACCATTTGGATGATCCAGAGGAGTCATGGGAGAAAGTCATGTGGTCAGATGAGACCAAAATAGAACTTTTTGGTCATAATTCCACTAACCGTGTTTGGAGGAAGAAGAATGATGAGGACCATCCCAAGAACACCATCCCTACTGTGAAGCATGGGGGGTAGCATCATGCTTTGGGGGTGTTTTTCTGCACATGGGACAGGGCGACTGCACTGTATTAAGGAGAGGAGGACCGGCCATGTATTGGGAGATTTTGGGGAACAACCTCCTTCCCTCAGTTAGAGCATTGAAGATGGGTCGAGGCTGGGTCTTCCAACATGACAATGACCCGAAGCACACAGCCAGGAGAACCAAGGAGGGGCTCTGGAAGAAGCAGATCAAGGTTCTGGGGGGCCTAGCCAGTCTCCAGACCTAAAACCCAATAGAGAATCTTTGGAGGGAGCTCAAACTCCGTGTTTCTCAGCAACAGCCCAGAAACCTGACTGATCTAGAGAAGATCTGTGTGGAGGAGTGGGCCAAAATCCCTTCTGCAGTGTGTCAAACCTGGTGAAGAACTACAGGAAACGTTTGACCTCTGGAACTGCAAACAAAGGCTACTGGACCAAATATTAACATTGATTTTCTCAGGTGTTCAAATACTTATTTGCAGCTGTATCATACAAATAAATAGTTAAAAAATCATACATTGTGATTTCTGGATGTTTTTTTTTTTTTTTTTTAGATTATGTCTCTCACAGTGGACATGCACCTACGAGGACAATTTCAGACCCTCCATGATTTCTAAGTGGGAGAACTTGCAAAATATATGTATACTGTATATATGTGTGTGTGTGTGTGTGTGTGTGTGTGTGTGTGTGTGTGTGTATATATATATATATATATACAGTGGGTACGGAAAGTATTCAGACCCCTTTAAATTTTTCACTCTTTGTTTCATTGCAGCCTTTTTCCAAAAATCAAAAAGTTCATTTTATTTCTCAGTAATGTACACTCAGCAACCCATCTTGACAGAAAAAAACAGAAATTTAGAAATTTTTGCATATTTATTAAAAAACAAAAACTGAAATATCACATGGTCATATGTATTCAGACCCTTTGCCGTGACCCTCATATGTAACTCAGGTGCTGTCTATTTCTTCTGATCATCCTTGAGATGGTTCTACACCTTCATTGGAGTCCAGCTGTGTTTGATTATACTGATTGGACTTGATTAGGAAAGCCACACACCTGTCTATATAAGACCTTACAGCTCACAGTGCATGTCAGAGCAAATGACAATCATGAGGTCAAAGGAACTGCCTGAAGAGCTCAGAGACAGAATTGTGGCAAGGCACAGATCTGGTCAAGGTTACAAAAAATTTCTGCTGCACTTAAGGTTCCTAAGAGCACAGTGGCCTCCATAATCCTCAAATGGAAGATGTTTGGGACGACCAGAACCCTTCCTAGAGCTGGCCGTCCGGCCAAACTGAGCTATCGGGGAGAAGAGCCTTGGTGAGAGAGGCAAAGAAGAACCCAATGGTCACTGTGGCTAAGCTCCAGAGATGCAGTCGGGAGATGGGAGAAAGTTGTAGTAAGTCAACCATCACTGCAGCAATCCACCAGTCGGGGCTTTATGGCAGAGTGGCCCGAAGGAAGCCTCTCCTCAGTGCAAGACACATGAAAGCCCGCATGGAGTTTGCTAAAAAACACCTGAAGGACTCCAAGATGGTGATAAATAAAATCCTCTGGTCTGATGAGACCAAGATAGAACTTTTTGGCCTTAATTCTAAGCGGTATGTGTGGAGAAAACCAGGCACTGCTCATCACCTGTCCAATACAGTCTCAACAGTGAAGCATGGTGGTGGCAGCATCATGCTGTGGGGGTGTTTTTCAGCTGCAGGGACAGGACGACTGGTTGCAATCGAGGGAAAGATGAATGCGGCCAAGTACAGGGATATCCTGGACGAAAACCTTTTCCAGAGTGCTCTGGACCTCAGACTGGGCCGAAGGTTTACCTTCCAACAAGACAATGACCCTAAGCACACCGCTAAAATAACGAAGGAGTGGCTTCACAACAACTCTGTGGTTGTTCTTGAATGGCCCAGCCAGAGCCCTGACTTAAACCCAATTGAGCATCTCTGGAGAGACCTGAAAATGACTGTCCACCAACGTTTACCATCCAACCTGACAGAACTGGAGAGGATCTGCAAGGAGGAATGGCAGAGGATACCCAAATCCAGATGTGAGAAACTTGTTGCATCTTTCCCAAAACGACTCATGGCTGTATTAGATCAAAAGGGTGCTTCTACTAAATACTGAACAAAGGGTCTGAATACTTATGACCATGTGATATTTCAGTTTTTGTTTTTTAATAAATATGCAAAAATTTCTAAATTTCTGTTTTTTTCTGTCAAGATGGGTTGCTGAGTGTACATTACTGAGAAATAAAATGAACTTTTTTGATTTTTGGAAAAAGGCTGCAATGAAACAAAGAGTGAAAAATTTAAAGGGGTCTGAATACTTTCCGTACCCACTGTATATATATAGACAGTAAATTAAATACAGAACTGGAGGACCCGTCTGCTGTGGAGGTTAAGTAATGTATGGAAATCTAACCTCCCTCTTTTCTCCTCTCTCTCTCCCCCCCTCTCTCTCTCTCCCCCCTCCCTCTCTCTCTCTCCCCCCTCCCTCTCTCTCCCCCCCCTCCCTCCAGCTGACTTGTTTGGGGATGTCGGGCAGTAAGGCGCTGGGCGGGGGGGCAGGCGGGGGGGCGCGGCGCAGGCGGACGCGGTGCCGGCGCTGCCAGGCCTGCAAGAGGACCGAGTGTGGGGAGTGTCACTTCTGCAAAGACATGAAGAAGTTCGGAGGACCGGGACGCATGAAGCAGTCCTGCCTGCTGAGACAGTGCACGGCGGTGAGACATGCACGGGGACACACGGGGACACACAGACACACACGGGGACACACATGCACACACGGGGACACACAGACACACACGGGGACACACATGCACACACAGGGACACACATGCACACACAGGGACACACAAGGACACACAGACACATGGGGACACACAGAGACACGCACACACAGGACACAGACGTACACACACACGGGGACACACACAGCTATACAGAGACACACACACGGACACACACACGGGGACACACACACGGGGACACACAGAGACACGCACACACAGGACACACACGCGGGGACACACACAGCTATACAGAGACACACACACGGGGACACACAGAGACATGGACACACACACACGGGGACACACACAGCCATACAGAGACACACACACGGACACACACACACTCTCTGAAGGTGTGTTTTGTGTCGACTCTTCAAATAGCTTCGGCTGAGAGTCGCAGCCCAGCGGGCCTTAGTACTGGGTTTCCATGGCAACCAGAGACGGTCGCTGGCGCTGAGAGATACTCACACTGAGAGATTATTACTGTAGTAATACACACACACACACACACACAGGAGATACTCACACTGAGAGATTATTACTGTAGTAATACACACACACACACACACAGGATGGTACCATGTAGCTGGTCAGATGTATTTATACACAGGATGGTACCTGCAGTATTGAGACTGAACGTGTCCCAGATGTCTCACACTGGGGACGTTGCAGTCCTTAAGTTGCGTCCCTGTCCCCTTCCCTTGCTTCCTATAGGAAAGGACATATCCTGATTCCTCTCTCCTAATGAGAGCATATAAAAGCTCTGGGATTCAGCCACTGACCTGTCTGTCTCTGTCTGTCTGTCTCTGTCTGTCTGTCTCTCTCTCTGTCTGTGTCTGTCTGTCTCTCTCTCTCTCTCTCTGTCTGTCTGTCTGTCTGTCTGTCTGTCTGTCTGTCTGTCTCTGCAGCAGCCGGTGCTGCCTCACACGGCGGTGTGCTTTGCGTGCGGCGAGGCGGGGAAGGAGGACACGGTGGACTCTGAGGAGGACAAGTTCAGCCTGTCTCTGATGGAGTGCACCATCTGCAACGAGATCATCCACCCCAGCTGTCTCAAGGTCGGTGTCTCTGCTGTCCCACTCAACGTCTGTCCTCTGAGGCGTTCACTGACCTCAAGGAGGAGAAAAAGCTCTGGCTCCATAGAGACGTCTGTTAGAGAGAGAGAGGGAAAATGTAAATGTGTGTATTTATATATCTTTTCTAGTCGTAACGACTACTCAAAGCTCTTTTACATCATACAGGAAACATTCACACACATCTACACACCTGCTCATCAGATACACATTCACACACATCTACACACCTGCTCATCAGATACACACTCACACACATCTACACACCTGCTCATCAGATACACACTCACACACATCTACACACCTGCTCATCAGATACACACTCACACACATCTACACACCTGCTCATCAGATACACACTCACACACATCTACACACCTGCTCATCAGATACACACTCACACACATCTACACACCTGCTCATCAGATACACACTCACACACATCTACACACCTGCTCATCAGATAAACACTCACACACATCTACACACCTGCTCATCAGATACACACTCACACACATCTACACACCTGCTCATCAGATACACACTCACACACATCTACACACCCTGCTCACACTCAGATACACACCTCATCACACACACACACATCTACACACCTGCTCATCAGATACACACTCACACACATCTACACACCTGCTCATCAGATACACACTCACACACATTCACACTCCGATGACACAGCATCGGGGGCAACTCAGGGTTCAGTGTCTTGCCCAAGGACTTTTCGACATGGGACTGCAGGGCCAGGGATTGAACCACCAACCTTCCAATTGGCAGGCAACCGCTCTACCGCTGAGCCACAGCCGCCCACAACGAGAGAGGGAGAGAGAGGGGGAGAAAGGGAGGGAGAGAGAGGGAGAGAGAGACAGAACTGCTCTCTTGATTTATTACGTCATAATGTCTCAGGTTCATTTAATCAATGATGCTCAAATTTATTTTAAAAGTGTCTGTGTGTGTGTGTGTCTGTGTGTGTGTGTCTGTGTGTGTGTGTGTGTGTGTGTGTGTGTGTGTGTGTGTCTGTGTGTGTGTGTGTGTGTGTGTGTGTGTGTGTGTGTGTGTCTGTGTGTGTGTGTGTGTGTGTGTGTGTGTGTGTGTGTGTGTGTGTGTGTGTGTGTGTCTCTGTGTGTGTGTGTGTGTGTGTGTGTGTCTGTGTGTGTGTGTGTGTGTGTGTGTGTGTGTGTGTGTGTGTGTGTGTGTGTGTGTGTGTGTGTCTCTGTGTGTGTGTGTGTGTGTGTGTGTGTGTGTCTGTGTGTGTGTGTGTGTGTGTGTGTGTGTGTGTGTGTGTGTGTGTGTGTGTGTGTGTGTGTGTGTGTGTGTGTGTGTGTGTGTGTGTGTGTGTGTGTGTGTGTGTGTGTGTGTGTGTGTGTGTGTGTGTGTGTGTGTGTGTGTGTGTGTGTGTGTGTGTTTCCAGATGGGTAAAGCTGAAGGAATCATTAACGATGAGATCCCAAACTGCTGGGAGTGTCCAAAGTGCCACAAGGAGGGAAAAACCAGCAAGGTGAGCCTCCACCTGACCTGTCCTCCACCTGACCTCCACCTGACCTGTCCTCCACCTGACCTGACCTCCACCTGACCTGTCCTCCACCGGACCTGTCCTCTACCTGACCTGTCCTCTACCTGACCTGTCCTCTACCTGACCTGTCCTCCACCTGACCTGTCCTCCACCTGTCCTCCACCTGTCCTGTCCTCTACCTGACCTGTCCTCTACCTGACCTGTCCTCTACCGGACCTGTCCTCTACCTGACCTGTCCTCTACCTGACCTGTCCTCTACCTGACCTGTCCTCCACCTGACCTGTCCTCCACCTGACCTGTCCTCCACCTGTCCTCTACCTGACCTGTCCTCTACCTGACCTGTCCTCTACCTGACCTGTCCTCTACCTGACCTGTCTTCTACCTGACCTGTCTTCTACCTGACCTGTCCTCTACCTGACCTGTCCTCCACCTGACCTGTCCTGTGTGTGTGTATAATATGTGACTTAGACGCTCTTTATTATTATTAATTATTTTGGAATGAATCCCACGAAGACATTTAAATTTCCAGCAGCAGTTTAGAGAGAAGACAGTAATAATTAACTTAAATAAACATAATATACTAATATCCGTCTGTCTGTCCAGGACCAGGCGGACGGCTCGGGGAAGCGCCGGCTGGATAACGGCGAGGTCGGCCGCTGGAAGCTCACAGACGACCCTCCCCCGAAAGAGAAAGCCCCCCCCTCCCTGGAGGAGGGGGGGAGGACGGAGGGGGGGCACAAGAGGAAGAAGGAGAAGGAGCTGCCGCAGGACAGCGGGCCCAAGAAGAAGGTGCAGAGCACGGCCAATCACAGAGCACTTCTGATGTGTGTTTAACATGTCTGTCTGACTGTCTCCCTGCTTCCTGTCTCTCTCTCTCTGGCAGATGAAGGGCGCCCACGAAAAACGCCTCAAAAAGGTACGAAGCACTTTGGTGTTTTTCAACCTGGATTAGAGTAAGATCCTTTTAGTTTAACATGAAACAGCCCCGACATCACCATCACCAAACCCACCAGACTCCATGTAAATAATCACTACTTTTAGCGTATACCAGAGAGCAGCATATCTCCACCAGACTCCATGTAAATAATCACTACTTTTAGCATGTATAGAGCAGCATATCTCCACCAGACTCCATGTAAATAATCACTACTTTTAGCATGTATAGAGCAGCATATCTCCACATGTAAATGGTGAATTAAGAGTTTATTCCAACCAGACCAGAGGGGTGATTGGTGGAACAGTGGAAAGATGAACCAAGACGGCTTTTGGTAGTTTTATTTAGTTTCTGTCCACTTTAAATGAAGTGTGTTTTATGATGATAAAAGTAGTGATTATTTACATGGAGTCTGGTGGGTTTGGTGATTGGGGACAGCTTGTTTCTACCTGATACTGAACATCTGTCCTGTAGGGTAACATTACAGCTTGTTTCTACCTGATGCTGAACATCTGTCCTGTAGGGTAACATTACAGCTTGTTTCTACCTGATGCTGAACATCTGTCCTGTAGGGTTACATTACAGCTTGTTTCTACCTGATGCTGAACATCTGTCCTGTAGGGTAACATTACAGCTTGTTTCTACCTGATGCTGAACATCTGTTCCATCAGACAACAATGCATGATGGGAAATGGAGTCCAGTTTGAAAACAACAACTCTGATTTAAATGTGATTCTCTCCGTCAGAAACCCAAACCGGAGGCGGAGTCTAATGGTCCCACCTCGTCAGCTGGAGGCGGAGCAGCGGGACTGCAGGGCTCTTCTTCCTCCTCTTCCTCTCAACCCAGCGGGGGGGGAGGGGGGGGGGGGGACGTCGAGTGCGGACCAGCGCTCGCATCACCGAGAGAAACTGGAGCGCTTCAAGAGGATGTGTCTGCTGGAGCGCCGCCCCGAGTCGTCGTCGTCCTCCTCCTCCAGCTCCGAGTCGGACTCCGAGTCCGAGTCCGACGACTCCCTTAGAGAGGAGCAGGCGGGGGGGGGCTCCTCGCCCTCATCCTCCTCCCCTGCGCCGCCTCCTCCCGTCGTCTACGGCAACAGCAGCCTGGGGCGGGCCGAGCGGGAACGGAGCCGCAACGAGCGGGAGAGAGAGAGGGAGCGGCATCTGGCCGAGCTGGTGTTCAGCGCCAGCGAGGAGTCGGAGGGGGAGGCGGGGGGGAGGGGGGGGGAGGAGGAGGTGCGGGGGGAGGAGGAGCAGGGAGGGGGGGAGAAGGCTCGGCGGAGAGAGGCGGGGCTACCGCCGCGAGGACGGAAAGCCCCGCCGGACGGAGAGGATGAGGACGCCCTCCCCTCCGACAGGACCAGGAAGAACTCTGCCTCCCTCCCCCCTCCCTCCCCGCTCTCCTCCAATCAGATGCCTCCGTCCTCGCAGCACGACGGCGGCGGCGGCGGCTTCCCGGGGAAGCAGCGCAGCAACGGGCAGGAGGCGCGAAACGGGCGGACACGAGGAGGCACGGGGGGGGGGCGGGAAGGCGGGGAGAAGGAGAACGCCAGCGGGGTTCTGACCAATCACAGACACGGCGGCGGCAAAGGCAGCGGTAGCCGCGGCAACAAGATCCGTAGCAACAGTAAGGCGTCCAGGAGCGGCGGCGGTGGCGGCGCCCCCCCCCTTCCCACCTCCAACGGGGGGGCAGGGGGCCTCACGATGTCGGCCATGGCGGCGTCGCCCTGCTCGCAGCCGTCCCGCCTCGCCCCGCGGTCCCAGCTGATGAAGCGCAGCCCGCCGGCCGTGCCCTCGCCGCCGCGGCCCGTGCAGATGGAGCGCCACCTGGTGCGCCCGCCGCCCGCCTGCCCCGAGCCCAGCAGCCTGCCGCTCGACTCCGGCTCCGCCCACATCATGACCCGCGACGTCTGGCTGCGAGTCTTCACCCACCTGAGCCAGAGAGAGCTGTGTGTCTGCATGAGGGTGTGCCGCACCTGGAGCCGCTGGTAAGGGTGTGTGTGTGTGTGTGTGTGTGTGTGTGTGTGTGTGTGTGTGTGTGTGTGTGTGTGTGTGTGTGTGTGTGTGTGTGTGTGTGTGTGTGTGTCTGTGTGTGTGTGTGTGTGTGTGTGTGTGTGTGTGTGTGTGTGTGTGTGTGTGTGTGTGTGTGTGTGTGTGTGTGTGTGTGTGTGTGTGTGTGTGTGTGTGTATTATAATGGATAACAGCGCTCCTCCCAACATTATAACAACGTAGTTGCATTGTCCGTGTTGCTGATTGGCTACAGGAGAGATGAAGCCCCTCCTCTAGGGTTAGCTGATTGGCTGACAGACCTCCATCTATTATTATTATTATTATTATTATTATTATTATTATTATTATTATAATAATAATGGCTGGGTAAGGTGAAACGCTCTCCTGCAGGTGCTGACCACCTGGTTTCAGGGCTTGAACGTGCGTCTGTCCCTGCAGGTGCTGTGACCAGCGCCTGTGGCCCCAGATCGACCTGAGCCGGCAGCGCTCCATAACCCCCCCCATGCTGAGCGGCATCATCCGGCGCCAGCCCGCCTCCCTGAACCTGGGCTGCACCACCATCTCCAAGAAGCAGCTGATGTGGCTCCTCAACCGCCTACCAGGTACCCCCCCACTTCCTGTCTCTGTCCTCCCCACTTCCTGTCCCTGTCCCCAACATATTCCCACAGATGCTGGGTGTGTTATAACCCCGTCCAGGTCCCTACTTGTCTGAGACGTGTCCTCTGTCCCTACTTGTCTGAGACGTGTCCTCTGTCCCGTGTGCAGGTCTCCTGGAGCTGAATGTCTCCGGCTGTCCCTGGCCCGCAGTCTCTGCTCTGTGCCAGGCCGTCTGTCCCTGTCTGAAGCTGCTGGACCTCAGCAGGGTGGAGGACCTCAAAGACTCTCACCTGAGGGACCTGCTGGCCCCCCCACCAGACACCCGGACA
Source organism: Etheostoma perlongum (assembly GCA_026937815.1). NCBI lineage: Eukaryota > Metazoa > Chordata > Actinopteri > Perciformes > Percidae > Etheostoma > Etheostoma perlongum. The sequence goes on along the minus strand of CM049385.1, from coordinate 484,256 downwards.
GGTGAGAGAGCGACACACACACACACACACACACACACACACACACACACACACACACACTAAAAGTAGTGATTATTTACGTGGAGTCTGGTGATGGTGGTTTTGGGGCCAAAAAGGTGCTTTTTTATGAAGATGTGTTTTGAAGTAGTGTAGGTACAGTGTGTTTGATTGGTGGACCGGGCCAGTTCATTAACCTGTCTTTGTCCTCTGCTCTGTGATTGGTCGACCAGCTCACGGTGAAACCAGAGTGGGGCGTTTCCAGAATGTGACGGAGCTGCGATTGGCCGGTCTGGACCTGACGGACGCCTCGTCCCGGCTGCTGGTGCGCTACGTCCCTCACCTGAGTCGCTTAGACCTGAGCCAGTGTGGGAACATCAGTGACCAGACGGTGCTCACCCTCTCCTCCCCCGTCTCCCCCCTCAGAGAGAGCCTCACACACATCAACCTGGCAGGTATATAAAGAAACCTCAGATACAGTATTAGGGGACCACTAAGGTCTATATAAAGAGACCTCAGATACAGTATTAGGGGACCACTAAGGTCTATATAAAGAGACCTCAGATACAGTATTAGGGGACCACTAAGGTCTATATAAAGAGACTTCAGATACAGTATTAGGGGACCACTAAGGTCTATATAAAGAGACTTCAGATACAGTATTAGGGACCACTAAGGTCTATATAAAGAGACTTCAGATACAGTATTAGGGACCACTAAGGTCTATATAAAGAGACTTCAGATACAGTATTAGGGACCACTAAGGTCTATATAAAGAGACTTCAGATACAGTATTAGGGACCACTAAGGTCTATATAAAGAGACTTCAGATACAGTATTAGGGACCACTAAGGTCTATATAAAGAGACTTCAGATACAGTATTAGGGGACCACTAAGGTCTATATAAAGAGACTTCAGATCCAGTATTAGGGGACCACTAAGGTCTATATAAAGAGACTACCTTAGAAAACATTTTAACAGCCTGTCTCCCTGCCTGTCTTTCTGCCTGTCTGTCTGTCTGTCTGTGTCCCTGCCTGCCTGTCTGTCTCTCAGGTTGTCCCAAGGTGACAGAGCAGTGTGTCTCTCTGCTGCGTCGCTGCTCCGGTCTCCAGACGGTGGATCTGCGCTGCTGCTCCCTATTGTCCTCGGAGATGGGACAGCTGCTCTCCTTCCCCCCCCACTCATCCTCCTCGTCCTCGTCCGCCGCCACGCTCCCTGCGGCGTCCTCCTCGTCCTCCTCGTCCTCGTCCTGTCCTCCTGAAGACAGAACGCTGCTAAAGAACAGCTAAAACCCTCCTTAATGATTCTGGGCCTTGTGATTGGTCCAGCCGGCTCCAAGCCCCGCCCCTGCTCCTTACACTACAGACAGAAGAGGCGGAGCCTGAACATTTCGCCTCAGACAAGGAGGCAATGCATTCTGGGAAAGTTGTGGGTAATAGTGAAAAATAGAAACCCTGAGCATGTACATAATTGTTCTCTGTACAATTTTGGGTGTGTGTATATATCTGTAGTTACTGTAAATGGCCCTCCACTCTTCTTCTCCCCCCGTCCGTCCTCCCACGCCTCGACCAATCAGCTCGCCCCGCGTCCATCTTCCCGATGATTGGATGAGTCCTTCTGTCTCCGAACGTCGATCAGTATTTCCCAAAAAGCCCAAAATGACGTCCTCAAATGTCTCAAACGCCGAAATATTCCCGTGTAACAAGCTGACATCACACACGCCATCGCATCCCGTTCGTCTCCTCCCGCCGCAGAGGGAAGCCAAAACCTCGCCGCACGGCACGGCACGACACGGCACGGCACGGCACGGGCACCGCCACGGCACGGGCACCGCCACAACACGACACGACACGGCGCGGCACGGCACGGCACGGGCGCCGTATTGATCGGGCATTTTATTTTTAATTTTTTTATTATTTTGGCTAATTGAATGGCCATTGAATCAAAGTCCCGCCCACACACTGGCCCGACCAATCAGGAGTCAGTGCCAGCTGTCAATCACAGGTTTCAGCCTGTTTCTACAGCATCAAATACAGTTGGACTACTAACGTCGTGATTGGATTGCTATCTGGGGGCGGGGCTTATGAGCTGTACCCCCCCGCCACCAGGGGGCGGTCCAGATGTTTTGGCTTCACTTTCCCGCCTCACCCGGTTACCCATAACCCCCCTCTGCTGATCCCAGGTAATCAGACCCTGAAACGGTTAATATCTGCTAATTAACTTCCTGTCGCTGGAATAATCCGTCAGAGCGTGATGATGTCAGAGCGTGATGATGTCAGAGCGTGATGATGTCAGAGCGTGATGATGTCAGGGGGAGGTGTGTGTGTGTGTGTGTGTGTGTGTGTGTGTATATTTTGAATCTGAGCCTCATTAATTCATCTTCTCTTCCTCCATCCTGTCTCTCCTCCTCCATCCTGTCTCTCCTCCTCATCCTCTCTCCTTCTCCATCCTGTCTCTCCTCCTCATCCTCTCTCCTCCTCCATCCTGTCTCTCCTTCTCCATCCTCTCCTCCTCCATCCTGTCTCTCCTCCATCCTGTCTCTCCTCCTCATCCTCTCTCCTCCTCCATCCTGTCTCTCCTCCTCCATCCTGTCTCTCCTTCTCCATCCTCTCCTCCTCCATCCTGTTTCTCCTCCTCTATCCTCTCTCTCCTCCATCCTCCTCCATCCTGTTTCTCCTCGTCCATCCTGTCTCTCCTCCTCATCCTCTCTCCTTCTCCATCCTGTCTCTTCTTCTCCATCCTGTCTCTCCTCCTCCATCCTCTCCTCCTCCATCCTGTTTCTCCTCCTCTATCCTCTCTCTCCTCCTCCATCCTCCTCCATCCTGTTTCTCCTCGTCCATCCTGTCTCTCCTCCATCCTGTCTCTTCTTCTCCTCCCTTATTGATTGTGTTTTCTCAGGATATATAATTTATTTTCACATTCCTCCTCCACAACGTTCGGCCGCGTCCATGGTTACGTGCTTCTGTTGCTACGGGAGACCATTGCTGCCATGTTAGAGGAAGTTAGGAATAGATTACACACACACAGAAACACACACACACACACCGAAACACACACACACAAATATTTTAATCTGTTTTTATTGTTTTTTCTGTATTCTTCTTCTTGGGTCAAATGGGCTTCCGTAGTTTTCCCTAATTCATAAAGACGAATGAGGGGTGGGGGGGGGGGGACAACCAGCCAATCAGCATGGAGGGGGGGATCAACCAGCCAATCAGCACGGGCTACTGCGACAGTTACATCATTACCGGATGTTTTATCAGGGTAGAGCTACACAGTGTTAGCTGTGCTAGCGACGGCGCTTCGGCTTAGCGACAGGCGGCGCCTCGTCGGCGGCTCGTTAGCGACGCGGCGCCTCGTTAGCGACGCGCGGCTTGTTAGCGACGGCGGCGCGCCTGCCTGTTAAGCGGCGGCGGCCTCGTTAGCGACGCGGCGGCCATAGCGCCTGGCGCCTCGTTAGCGACGCCGGCGGCTCGCCGCAACGGCCCCTCGTTAGCGACGCGGCTTTCGTTAGCGACAGCGGCGCTCGTTAGCGACGACGGCGCCTCGTGTGCGCGGCGCCTCGTTAGTGATGCGCGGCAGAAAGAAGCGGCGCGCCTGCGTTAGCGACGGCGCCTCTAGCGACGGGGCGGCTTGTTAGCGACGCGGCTGCTCGTTAGCGACGCGGCGCCTCAATTACTGACGCGCGGCGGCTTGTTAGCGACGCGGCGCCTCGTTAGCGACGCGGCGCCTCGTTACTGACGCGGCGGCTTGTTAGCGACGCGGCGCCTCGTTAGCGACGCGGCGCCTTGTTAGCGACGCGGCTGCTCGTTAGCGACGCGGCGCCTCGTTACTGACGCGGCGGCTTGTTAGCGACGCGGCGCCTCGTTAGCGTTGGTCCTCGCTGTGTTACTCTGCTGCTTCTGAAGAACAAAGAAGGGACTAATCCTTTGATCCTTTATATTAATTATATCATCGGAGTTGAGTTAGACGTCGTTGGTCGGCGTGCAGCAGAGGTACGTCAGACGCCTGCCGTAGTCATGGAAACAAGTATTATTACGTGCCATCGTCTCGCCAGATCAGTGTCGCCGGGCAGAGGTCCGTCTTATATTTTATCTTTTGGTATTCGGTTAATGTTGTTGTTGTTTTTCTACTGTAACGTGGGTTTCAGTGATGCATATCACAGCTTCTAACTTTACCTAGCAACAGGTGACGGGATCGATTCTGATTGGGCGACAACCCCTGACTCCTGAAAGCTCTTATCCAATCAGACGCCCAGACATATCTGCGTTAAAGATGCACTGGATCAGCGCCATCGTCGCCTTCGCCTCCATCTTTTTGCCAAATGTAGTTTTTGTTGTAAAAATGGGCATTTTTATCCTGTTGTTTAGTTTTTATACGTTTGCCATGACTCTTCAGTTGTGTTGTTGAAAGAAGTGAAATAAAGAGAGAGAGAGAGACGGAGAGGCGTCTCCAGGCAGCTACGAGTGACTACTGTAAATGATAATAATAAAGAAGCAATGGTTCCTTTCTACCTGCTGGGCTGTCTGTTACACCACCGGAAGCACTTCACAATAAGAGCTCATAGGAAGCACTTCACAATAAGAGCTCACCGGAAGCACTTCACAATAAGAGCTCACCGGAAGCACTTCACAATAAGAGCTCACTGGAAGCACTTCACAATAAGAGCTCACCGGAAGCACTTCACAATAAAAGCTCACAGGAAGCACTTCGCAATAAGAGCTCACAGGAAGCACTTCGCAGTAAGAGCTCACAGGAAGCACTTCGCAATAAGAGCTCACAGGAAGCACTTCGCAATAAGAGCTCACAGGAAGCACTTCACAATAAGAGCTCACAGGAAGCACTTCACAATAAGAGCTCACATGAAGCACTTAACAAGAGCTCACAGGAAGCACATCACAATAAGAGCTCACAGGAAGTACATCAAAATAAGAGCTCACTGTAAAACACACACATAGGAAGTACATCAAAATAAGAGCTCACTGTAACACACACACATAGGAAGTACATCAAAATAAGAGCTCACTGTGACATACAGGAAGTACATCAAAATAAGAGCTCACTGCAACACAGATGAAGTACATCAAAATAAGAGCTCACTGCAACACACAGGAAGTACATCAAAGTAAGAGCTCTCAGGACGTACATCATCAAAATAAGAGCTCAATGTAAAACACACACAACAGGAAGTACATCAAAATAAGAGCTCATTGTAAACAATTTTTACAGATTTTTTTAACACAAATATAGAAAAATTTATAAAACACAAACACGGAGACACACACACACACACAAGGACACACACACACAAACAAACACACACAAACACACACAAACACACACACACACAAACAAACACACAAAAAAAGTAGAATTACAGAAACTACTGCGGCTGTGGCTTAGTGGTAGAGCGGTAGCCTGCCAATTGGAAGGTTGGTGGTTCAATCCCTGGCCCTGCAGTCCTGCATGTCGAAGTGTCCTTGGGCAAGACCCTGAACCCCAAGTTGCGGAAGTGTGGATGTGTGTGAGTGTGTATCTGATGAGCAGGTGTGTAGATGTGTGTGAGTGTGTATCTGATGAGCAGGTGTGTAGATGTGTGTGAGTGTGTATCTGATGAGCAGGTGTGTAGATGTGTGTGAGATCTGTGTGTGTAGATGTGTGTGATCTGATGTGCAGGTGTGTAGATGTGTGTGTGTGTGTATCTGATGAGCAGGTGTGTAGATGTGTGTGAGTGTGTATCTGATGTGCAGGTGTGTAGATGTGTGTGTGTGTGTATCTGATGAGCAGGTGTGTAGATGTGTGTGAGTGTGTACTGATGAGCAGGTGTGTAGATGTGTGTGAGTGTGTATCTGATGAGCAGGTGGCACCTTGTACGGCAGCCTCGGCCACAGTGTATGAATGTGTGTGAATGGTGAATGTATCCTGTATGATGTAAAAGCGCTTTGAGTAGTTGTTAAGACTAGAAAAGATATATAAATACACACATTTACATTTACTTTAAAAGTCGAAGTACACAAACAACTACTCCATTACAGTACTGTGAGTAAATACTGTAACTGTCACTATTTGTTTAATAGTTCAGTTTAAATAATGAAAATAATTATAATACTTTTCCTTTGTGACATTTTACTGAATTAAAAACCTTTTGGCAGAAAACTCCAGCCTGGAGGCGTTCACGTGCTGCTCGTAAACTCCAGCTCCTGGGTTGTTTCAGTGTTTTCGCAACATCCGGTTTTTTAGTCTTTATATGAAACACTAAGAGTGACTGAGTCTGGTTGATATTCCCACAGATCATAACCACATATACAACTACACTATTAATACTTTAACTACATGTTTCTGATTGTACTTTTAATGAAGGAACATTTCCAGTGTGGTACTTTTGGCTTTTAGCTTTCAGAACTTTAGCACCGCATAGCATCCTGACCCATCATATAACTGACCTTTAAAAATAAAAAGAAAAGAAATATATATATAGATATAGATATTTTAGTGAGTAAATATATTAGTGTGTATATGCACATTGTGAGCAATTTGATCCAAAGCAAAATTCCTTGTATGTGTCCTCATAGCTGGCAAATGAAGCTGATTCCACCTATCCATCCACCCACCCATCCATTCCTCCATCCACCCACCCACCCATCCATTCCTCCATCCACCCACCCACCCACCCATCCATCCATCCACCCACCCATCCACACACCCACCCACCCATCCATTCCTCCATCCACCCATTCCTCCATCCACCCACCCATCCATCCACACACCCACCCACCCATCCATCCACCCATCCACCCACCCACCCACCCACCCATCCATCCATCCACCCATTCCTCCATCCACCCACCCATCCATCCACACACCCACCCACCCATCCATCCCTCCATCCACCCACCCACCCACCCACCCATCCATTCCTCCATCCATCCACCCACCCATCCATTCCTCCATCCACCCACCCACCCACCCATCCATCCACCCACCCACCCACCCATCCATCCATCCACCCATTCCTCCATCCACCCACCCATCCATCCACACCCCACCCACCCATCCATCCCTCCATCCACCCACCCACCCACCCACCCATCCATTCCTCCATCCATCCACCCACCCATCCATTCCTCCATCCCTCCATCCACCCACCCACCCACCCATCCACCCCTCCATCCACCCATCCATTCCTCCATCCATCCACCCACCCATCCATTCCTCCATCCCCATCCACCCACCCACCCATCCATTCCTCCATCCCTCCATCCACCCACCCACCCATCCATCCCTCCATCCACCCACCCACCCATCCATCCTCCATCCCTCCATCCACCCACCCACCCACCCATCCATTCCTCCATCCCTCCATCCACCCATCCATTCCTCCATCCACCCACCCACCCACCCATTCCTCCATCCACCCATCCATCCATCCATCCTCTGCGCAGTGTAATATTCCGACAGTCCTTGAAGGCGGCACGTCGCCCCGCCGCCATCGGTGCGTGATATCCTTCCGCGGGAGAGAAGCGCGCGGCCCTTTCCCTCCCGACAACACAGGATGCGAACGGGCGGCGGCGGAGCCACGAGACGCTAACGGACGTTAATATTTAACGGACCATCCGAGTGAAAGTGAGAAACAACCGAGCTGTGAACCGGGGAAACTCTCCCGCCTCTTCACCGACCGATCCCGCCCCGTGGCCGACGGACAGCCCCGTGGAGAGATCTAACCCGCGTCCCGCCGGAGAGAAGAGCCAGCCGGGGGAATGGAGCTCATCACCATCCTCGAGAAGACCGTCTCCCCAGGTGAGTACCCGCCCCGGGGGGCTGCTCCTCGGGGGAGTAGAGGGGTTAGCCCCGCTGGACCGGGGGGGTTAGCCCCGCTGGACCGGGGAAAGTTGGAAGGAGGGAAAATGCCTCGCTACGGGCAGCTAGCTCGTTATGCTAACCCAGCTAACGTAACGGCTACGGGCAGCTAGCTCGTTATGCTAACCCAGCTAACGTAACGGCTACGGGCAGCAAGCTCGTTATGCTAACCCAGCTAACGTAACGGCTACGGGCTGCTAGCTCGTTATGCTAACCCAGCTAACGTAACGGCTACGGGCAGCTAGCTCGTTATGCTAACCCAGCTAACGTAACGGCTACGGGCAGCTAGCTCGTTATGCTAACCCAGCTAACGGCCTCATCATCGCAGATAGCGCCTGTGACGGAGCTATCTGTCCGGCGTCTTCCTGCGGCGTGACCGTGCAGCTCCCCTGTAATGTAAATGCGTTGTCATGGTGTAATGAAGCGGGTGTCGCCCCGTGGAGGCCGTGGTGTGTGTGACAGCTGCATGTAGCCGGGAGGAGCCGCTGCCATGCAGCTGTGTGTCTGCTAGCTCGTTAGCCGTTAGCACCTAGCGTTCAGACCATCGGCCGCTTCTCCCGCACGCCAGTCCTGCTAACGGTCTGCCTGAGCCGCTGGGAAGAGAATAAAGTTCCCCAGTCGTTGTTTTAAGTACCCCCCACCTCTTTAAACCGAGTTAATGTTCTTTTAACCCGTTTGCTGTTTGTCCTGAAAACTTTCCCCAGTCGCTCCAAGCGTGTCCCGGCGGCCGGCTAACGTTAGTATGCTAACGGTTCTGCAGCTCCACGGCGGCTAACACGCACGCTGGAGCCCGGCCGCGCTTCTCCAGCCGGGCTGGGATTTGTACAATGGGTGTAATTAAACTTCAGTGTCACTCAGTAGGGGATAATAACCGGGATTGTTACGTGTTTAGTGTTTTTAGCAGTTAGAAAGTGTTTATGTTTCAGCACCCAGTCCACGGTTTCGCCTTGGGTTAGCTTCCGTGTGTTAGCAGGAAGGCTAGATGGCTAACATTAACCTGTCCCCCCCTGTCCCCTCCTGTCCCCAGATCGGAATGAACTGGAAGCGGCGCAGAAGTTTCTGGAGCAGGCGGCGATAGAGAACCTGGTTAGTATGGCGGTGGTGGGGGAAGCTAACGAGGGAGGCAGCATGGATGGACCTGCTCCTCCACCCACACCCGCCCTATTAAACACACACACTGAGACAGACACACAGTCACACACATACACACACTTATCTTTAAACTGTCATTCTTTTTTTCTTGCTAAAACTGCTGCTGGAAATTTCAATTTCCTTGCAGGAGTCATCGCAAAAGGATTAATAAAGAGTCTAAGTCTCTGAGAGAGACACACACACACTTTTCACACACTCACACACAGACATACAGAGACACACACACACAGACAATCTCTCTCTCTCACACACACAGACACACACACAGCCTGCTAGCTAAGTGTTTTCATGGAGGAAGCTGCACCTTTCTGATGGTTGGAGCTGCTCAGTTTTGGAAAAGGTCGTCATCACAATTATTTAACCCATGAGACAAAAACAAACTCAACCTTCATATTTTCCCCGTTTAACTTTAATTCCTCTTAAAATAATATATTCATCTGGGTGAGTTTAGTCTTCGGAGGTTTCACCCAGAACGCCAGACAACATCCGAGTTATTACAAACGCAAGGTGCAGAACGCGAGTGTCGCGTTGAGGTTTCTGGGATCGAAAGAACATTTAAATTCTAGGAAATAGGATCTGAATGTGAAGATATCACGACGCGTTCTTCAGCTGATCTCCGCCGAGAAAACAAGTTTTAATCCAACCGGGATCTTTTATGTCTAAACATAACGTTACCGCCCATAACGCTCACCTGTGTTGTCTAAACTTAACAGCAATGTCCGCCACTCGATTCAGGCCGTCTCACAGATGGGCCGTGGAAGTAGAAACGTCCCATCTGAGAATCACGTGTGTTTGAATGCAACGTGAAGCGACCAATGAGAAGCCTCGGATAGCAGCCGTCGCGTTAAACTGAGCAGCAGCTTGTTGTGAAGAGCTGCAGAGCAGGACGCTGAAGCTCAAACACGGAGGGAAGGTCTGCAGACTCATGGTGCACCAGAGAGCATCATGGGAAATATCCAGTCAGGACACAGCCCTTCTCTCTCTGTTTAATCTTCTGCTGTCGAATGAACGCAGCCTGCAGATTTTAAAACCCATTTTATATTATTGATGATTAAAAGGTCCCATGTCATGGTGCTTTATATAGACCTTAGTGGTCCCTAATACTGTATCTGAAGTCTCTTTATATAGACCTTAGAATACTGTATCTGAAGTCTTTTATATAGACCTTAGTGGTCCCCTAATACTGTATCTGAAGTCTCTTTATATAGACCTTAGTGGTCCCCTAATACTGTATCTGAAGTCTTTTATATAGACCTTAGTGGTCCCTAATACTGTATCTGAAGTCTCTTTTATATAGACCTTAGTGGTCCCTTTACTGTATCTGAAGTATATAGACCTTAGTGGTCCCTAATACTGTATCTGAAGTCTCTTTATATAGACCTTAGTGGTCCCCTAATACTGTATCTGAAGTCTTTTATATAGACCTTAGTGGTCCCCTAATACTGTATCTGAAGTCTCTTTATATAGACCTTAGTGGTCCCTAATACTGTATCTGAAGTCTTTTATATAGACCTTAGTGGTCCCTAATACTGTATCTGAAGTCTCTTTATATAGACCTTAGTGGTCCCTAATACTGTATCTGAAGTCTCTTTTATATAGACCTTAGTGGTCCCCTAATACTGTATCTGAAGTCTCTTTATATAGACCTTAGTGGTCCCCTTTACTGTATCTGAAGTCTTTTATATAGACCTTAGTGGTCCCCTAATACTGTATCTGAAGTCTCTTTTATAGACCTTAGTGGTCCCTAATACTGTATCTGAAGTCTTTTATATAGACCTTAGTGGTCCCCTAATACTGTATCTGAAGTCTCTTTATATAGACCTTAGTGGTCCCTATATACTGTATCTGAAGTCTCTTTTATATAGACCTTAGTGGTCCCTAATATTGTATCTGAAGTCTCTTTTATATAGACCTTAGTGGTCCCCTAATACTGTATCTGAAGTCTCTTTATATAGACCTTAGTGGTCCCCTAATACTGTATCTGAAGTCTCTTTATATAGACCTTAGTGGTCCCCTAATACTGTATCTGAAGTCTCTTTATATAGACCTTAGTGGTCCCCCCTAATACTGTATCTGAAGTCTCTTTATATAGACCTTAGTGGTCCCCTAATACTGTATCTGAAGTCTCTTTATATAGACCTTAGTGGTCCCTAATACTGTATCTGAAGTCTCTTTATATAGACCTTAGTGGTCCCCTAATACTGTATCTGAAGTCTCTTTATATAGAAGTGGTCCCTAATTTATATAGACCTTTATATAGAGTGGTCCCTAATACTGTATCTGAAGTCTCTTTATATAGACCTTAGTGGTCCCCTAATACTGTATCTGAAGTCTCTTTATATAGACCTTAGTGGTCCCCTAATACTGTATCTGAAGTCTCTTTATATAGACCTTAGTGGTCCCTAATACTGTATCTGAATCTGAAGTTAGTGGTCCCTAATACTGTATCTGAAGTCTCTTTATATAGACCTTAGTGGTCCCTAATACTGGATCTGAAGTCTCTTTATATAGACCTTAGTGGTCCCCCCTAATACTGTATCTGAAGTCTTTATATAGACCTTAGTGGTCCCTAATACTGGATCTGAAGTCTCTTTATATAGACCTTAGTGGTCCCTAATACTGGATCTGAAGTCTCTTTATATAGACCTTAGTGGTCCCCTAATACTGTATCTGAAGTCTCTTTATATAGACCTTAGTGGTCCCCTAATACTGTATCTGAAGTCTCTTTATATAGACCTTAGTGGTCCCTAATACTGGATCTGAAGTCTCTTTATATAGACCTTAGTGGTCCCTAATACTGTATCTGAAGTCTCTTTATATAGACCTTAGTGGTCCCTAATACTGTATCTGAAGTCTCTTTATATAGACCTTAGTGGTCCCTAATACTGGATCTGAAGTCTCTTTATATAGACCTTAGTGGTCCCTAATACTGGATCTGAAGTCTCTTTATATAGAGCCCCCCTGTGTGTCTGACTGCTAACGTCTGTAATCCCCCCCCAGCCTACATTCCTGGTGGAGTTGTCCAAAGTGTTGGCGAACCCTGGGAACACCCAGGTGGCCCGCGTTGCTGCCGGTCTGCAGGTGAAGAACTCTCTGACGTCTAAAGACCCCGATGTGAAGACGCAGTACCAGCAGAGGTGGCTCGCCATCGACGGCAACGCCCGCCGCGAGATCAAGAACTACGTAAGACCCCGTCTGGATCTCCCATCACCATATCTACTCTCTCTCTCTGTCTCTCTCTGACGCTCTCTCTCTGTGTGTGTGTGTCTCTCTCTGTGTGTGTGTGTGTGTGTGTGTGTGTGTGTGTGTGTGTGTGTGTGTAGGTGTTACAGACCCTGGGGACGGAGACGTACCGGCCCAGCTCGGCGTCCCAGTGCGTAGCTGGCATCGCCTGCGCTGAGATCCCCGTGAACCAATGGCCCGAGCTGATCCCCCAGCTGGTGGCCAACGTCACCGACCCGTCCAGCACCGAGCACATGAAGGAGTCCACGCTGGAGGCCATTGGCTACATCTGCCAGGACATCGTGAGTTCCCCCCCCCGCACTCATGACATCATCACCAGCAGCTCCTCCACGCCGCCATGATCTACTCAGACGTCTCTACATCGTAGTTCATTCATCTGAGAGGAGTTCCTGTTTAGACTCATTTACACATCTCTTCAGATCCGATCCAGTTTATAGGGTCTGGTGTGTAGGGTCTGGTCTCAAGGGTCTGGTCTCCGTTTAATGATCTGGAGTTAGATAAAAACCTCCTGAGAATAAATCTGGTGACGGCGTGTTTCCATCCAGCCAATAGAAACCTGTGGTGATGACATCACATGGTGTGTTAGGGTCAAACTGGGATATCTGATTGGTTGGAGACATGGGGGGGGCAGTGTCTGTCTTTAGGGGGTTGGGTTGCGAACCAGAGGGTCGATGGTTCAAAGTTCGGACCAAAGTACGGAGTGTAGACTGGTAGCTCAGTTCACCTCCTAGGCACTGCCAAGGTGCTCTTAAGCAAGGCACCGAACCCCCTTCAGCCGCTCAGGTCCCCCCCCACCTGGTGACATCGCTCCATTAGTGCATGTATAGTGTGTGTGTGTGTGTGTGTGTGTGTGTTATCTCTCACACACACACACAGAGTAAGTTGTCATTTCCCCATAGGATCAATAGAGGATACAATTTAATTTTCCATTCATTTTCGCACAACATTCAACACACATTCCTGATAAATTAAATCCAGAAAGTCTCTCGTCCATCTGTCTTTGTTTGCCCCCCCTGTGTGAGACAGAGAGGACAGACTGGGGGACATTAACTACAACTTCTTCTGCGTTTTGTGGCGGGTTGCAACCATAAAATGAGCTAAAACTTAATTATTCATTATTTATTCAGCAGATCAGGTTTCCATTTTCATCACTATTAATTCAGATAGATGTGTGGATGGACCAGGTTTAGTCTCATATGTACTGAGGGGGGTCCAGCAGCAAGGCAGGCCTGAGAGACTGTGTAAATGTGGCTGTGGTGTGTTCAGGACCCAGAGCAGCTGCAGGAGAACGCCAACCAGATCCTGACGGCCATCATCCAGGGCATGAGGAAGGAGGAGCCCAGCAACAACGTGAAGCTGGCAGCGACCAACGCTCTGCTCAACTCGCTGGAGTTCACCAAGGCCAACTTCGACAAGGAGGTGACCTGGCACACACACACACACACACACACGCATAGGTACACACACACACACGCATAGGTACACACACACACGCATAGGTACACACACACACACACATAGGTACACACACACACACACACACACGCATAGGTACACACACAGGTACACACACACACACACAGGTACACATAGGTACACACACACACACACACGCATAGGTACACACACACGCATAGGTACACACACACACACAGGTACACATAGGTACACACACACACACACACGCATAGGTACACACACACACACATAGGTACACACACACACACAGGTACACATAGGTACACACACACACACACGCATAGGTACACACACACACACACACGCGCATAGGTACACACACACACACACACACACATTGGTACACACACACACAGGTACACATAGGTACACACACACACGCATAGGTACACACACACAGAGGTACACATAGGTACACACGCACACACAGAGGTACACATAGGTACACACGCACACGCATAGGTACACACACACACACACACACACATAGGTACACACACACACACACACACGCATAGGTACACACACACACACACACACAGGTACACACACAGAGACACACACTCACACAGAGACACACGCATAGGTACACACACACACAAAGGTACACATAGGTACACACACACACTCACACAGAGACACGCACACACAGGTACACACAGGTACACAGACACACACACGCACACACACACGCATAGGTACACAGGTACACATAGGTACACACACACACACACTCACTCACACAGAGACACACACGCTCACACTCACACACAGGTACACACACACACGCATAGAGACGCACACAGAGACACACACACACATGCATAGGTACTAGAGGATGGATACCCGACCCAAGCCCGACGGTACCCGACGGGTCGGGCCGGGTTCGGACAGATTTTTAGAAAGGATGCTCGGGTTCGGGTCGGGCTCGGTCACATCAGCGCGATAAGGCATTGAACATTTTGAATTTAAAACGGCTTAAAATAAATGTCCAATATTACCCTAACATCCGAGAGACGTGTGTATTAAGCTCCATGTGGCAGCGCAACGATGGAAGATGTTAAAAAGAAGTTGGCCGCAGGAGATTTTAAAACTATTGAAAACGAAGGAAAGTCAGCTGTGCATTGATGAGCTCATCTGTTGACATTTCCCAATGCCTTCCTACAATTGCTTAATAAAAGCTTCCACACAAACAAACGTACATGTGTCATTAGTAGGAGAAACAAATGAGATTTTAACTGTCGGGCTCGGGCCGGGCTCGGACAGAAAAATCCGTCCCGATCCGCACTCTAATAGGTTCACACACACACATAGGTACACACACACACTTACATACATACACACAGAGACACACACACACGCACGCATAGGTACACCGACACACACACACACACTTACATACACACAGACTCACACACACACGGAGACACACACACACACACTTACATACACAGGCGCACACACGCACAGGGAAACGGACACGTTTACTTACATACACACATGCATATATGCACTCACGCACACACACATACACACATTTACTTACACATACGTGCACACAGACACACACATTTACACACACAAACACACACACAATTAACGAGAGTGCCTATTTATTTAGGAGTTGATCTAAAGATTGTTCCTGAGTTTTATTGTGAAAGGGATGTTAATAATTTGCTTCCTGCATTTCAGACGGAGAGGCACTTCATCATGCAGGTGGTGTGTGAAGCGACGCAGTGTCCTGACACCAGAGTGAGTCTTTGAACGCCTCATGAACACGCTGTTAATTACCGATCACAGAATCTGAGACAATTTTGAATTTTATAACTGATCGGGGATCGCCCCGTGTTGTGTTCAGGAGCCTGTGTTCTGTTTCTCCCCGTGTTGTGTTCAGGAGCCTGTGTTCTGTTTCTCCCCGTGTTGTGTTCAGGAGCCTGTGTTCTGTTTCTCCCCGTGTTGTGTTCAGGAGCCTGTGTTCTGTTTCTCCCCGTGTTGTGTTCAGGTGCATGTGTTCTGTTTCTCCCCGTGTTGTGTTCAGGAGCCTGTGTTCTGAGCGTTTCTCCCGTGTTGTGTTCAGGTGCGCGTGGCGGCCTTACAGAACCTGGTGAAGATCATGTCTCTGTATTATCAGTACATGGAGACGTACATGGGACCAGCTCTGTTCGCGGTGAGATCTTAAATAAAGAATCATTTATTAGAAACGGGCCGTTAACACAATCAAGGTTTTAATTGTCTTTACTTCTCGTCTCCCTCCCTCCTCTTTCCTCCATCCTTCTCCTCCTCTTCCCTCCCTCCTTTTCTCTCTCCTTCCCTTGCCTCCCTTCTACCCTTCTCTTGCCTCCTTGCCTGCCTCCCTCCTTGCCTCTTACATCCCTCCTTTCCGCTTACCTTCCTCCTCCCCTCTTTCCTCTCTCCTTTCCTTGTCTTATCCTCTTGCCTCCTTCCCCTTACCTGCGTCCCTCTTTTCCTCTTTCCTCCCTCCTTTCCTTGCCTCTTTCCTCTCTCCTTCCCCTGCCTCCCTCCTCTTTCCTCCCTCCTTTTCTTTTCCCCCCCAGATCACCATCGAGGCGATGAAGAGCGACATAGACGAGGTGGCGCTGCAGGGCATTGAGTTCTGGTCCAACGTGTGTGACGAGGAGATGGACCTGGCCATCGAGGCCTCCGAGGTCTGTAAGCACCGTAGTTACGCTAACGCTGTCGTCTAACCTCCGGTTTGTTAAAGCCCCGCCCCTTTGACTGTGGTCTGTTGCTCTCGTCCAATGGCAGGCCTCGGAGCAGGGACGCCCCCCAGAGCACACCAGCAAGTTCTACGCCAAAGGTGCCCTGCAGTACCTGGTCCCCATCCTGACGCAGACCCTCACCAAACAGGTAGGCTACGGATCAGAGACACACAAACTGACCCCAGAGAGACACAAACTGACCCCAGAGAGACACAAACTGACCCCAGAGAGACACAAACTGACCCCAGAGAGACACAAACGGACCCCAGAGAGACACAAACTGTCCCCAGAGAGACACAAACTGTCCCCAGAGAGACACAAACTGACCCCAGAGAGACACAAACTGACCCCAGAGAGACACACAAACTGACCCCAGAGACACACAAACTGACCCCAGAGAGACACAAACTGACCCCAGAGAGAGACACACAAACTGTCCCCAGAGAGAGACACACACACTGTCCCCAGAGAGAGACACACACACTGTCCCCAGAGAGAGACACACACACTGTCCCCAGAGAGAGACACACACACTGTCCCCAGAGAGAGACACCCCACACACACACACTGTCCCCAGAGAGAGACACACACACTGTCCCCAGAGACACACACTGTCCCCAGAGAGAGACAAACTGTCCCCAGAGAGAGACACACAAACTGTCCCCAGAGAGAGACACACAAACTGTCCCCAGAGAGAGACACACAAACTGTCCCCAGAGAGAGAGACACACACAAACTGTCCCCAGAGAGAGAGAGACACACAAACTGTCCCCAGAGAGAGAGAGAGAGACACACAAACTGTCCCCAGAGAGAGACACACAACTGTCCCCAGAGAGACACACACACTGTCCCCAGAGAGAGACACACACAAACTGTCCCCAGAGAGAGAGACACACACAAACTGTCCCCAGAGAGACACACACAAACTGTCCCCAGAGAGAGACACACACAAACTGTCCCCAGAGAGACACACACACACTGACCCCAGAGAGAGACACACACACACTGACCCCAGAGAGACACACACACACACTGACCCCAGAGAGAGACACACACACACACTGACCCCAGAGAGACACACACACACACACACACTGACCCCAGAGAGACACACACACACTGACCCCAGAGAGACACACACACACACTGACCCCAGAGACACACACACACACTGACCCCAGAGAGACACACACACACACTGACCCCAGAGAGACACACACACACACTGACCCCAGAGACACACACACACACCCCAGAGAGACACACACACACTGACCCCAGAGAGAGACACACACTGACCTGACTGTGAATGTTGTGCAGGACGAGAACGACGACGACGACGACTGGAACCCGTGCAAGGCGGCGGGCGTGTGTCTGATGCTGCTGGCCACCTGCTGCGAGGACGACGTGGTCCCTCACGTCCTGCCTTTCATCAAAGAACACATCAAACACCCCGACTGGCGCTACAGGGACGCCTCCGTCATGGCCTTCGGATCCATCCTGGAAGGACCCGAGCTCAACCAACTCAAACCCCTCGTCATACAGGTCACACACTATATACATACATATATTTATATACTCTACATATATTTATTATTTATTGTTTTTGTGTCCAAGTTGATATCTGAGAAGTATTTCCAGATATTTGGGTGAAGTTCTTATACCAGTTGTTTTTTCTCAAAATGCTATAAAATGGACCAAAAACCCAAATATAATAAAAGTAGTGACCTTATTATTATTATTATTATTATTATTATTATTATTATTATTATTAATAATATTATAAATGTATAACATGATTGATTCCACCCAACACTCTTTGCCAAGTACAAATCTCTACTTTCATTAATTTTGGGGCGTCTTATTCAATTTTATAGCATTGTAAAACAAATGGAAGTGTTTTTGAAATAGTAGTAGTATTATATGTATATATATATAAAGTAGTATTGGTATTAAATATAAATAGTAATGAGTAAAAGTTGACATATTCCAGTCTGTGATTATCAACATCCATTCCTTTAATTTTAGTCTCAATAATTCCTAATTTCTGCTTTTCTAACTCAAACATTAGAGATAATTTCCTATAAATGAGCTTTATTGACCATAAATTCCAAAAATAACTAAAACTGAAGTTAATAAGTTAGTGTTACGTTGTGTTGAACTTTAAACAAACATTGGGGACATTTTTTTTAAAACATTGATTAAAAACCATTTATTTTTAATTTTGACGGGAAGACAACACAAGGGTTAAATTAACGGTGAGTCCCCTGGTGTCTGGGGGTTTAGTTAGACCTGAAGACACCAGGGGGGTTAAAACTGGACCAGTTTCAGAGATTATAGTTCCCTCAGACACAGAGACATGGAGTCGAGATATTAACCCTGGGTCCCTGTCCGGCAGGTGATGCCGACTCTGATCGAGCTGATGAAGGACCCCAGCGTGGTGGGGAGGGACACCATGCTGGGGTCCAAATATTAACCCTGGGTCCCCGTCCTGCAGGTGATGCCGACCCTGATCGAGCTGATGAAGGACCCCAGCGTGGTGGGGAGGGACACCATGCTGGGGTCCAGATATTAACCCTGGGTCCCCGTCCTGCAGGTGATGCCGACCCTGATTGAGCTGATGAAGGACCCCAGCGTGGTGGGGAGGGACACCATGCTGGGGTCCAAATATTAACCCTGGGTCCCCGTCCTGCAGGTGATGCCGACCCTGATCGAGCTGATGAAGGACCCCAGCGTGGTGGGGAGGGACACCATGCTGGGGTCCAGATATTAACCCTGGGTCCCTGTCCTGCAGGCAATGCCGACTCTGATCGAGCTGATGAAGGACCCCAGCGTGGTGGGGAGGGACACCATGCTGGGGTCCAGATATTAACCCTGGGTCCCTGTCCTGCAGGCAATGCCGACCCTGATCGAAAGCTGATGAAGGACCCCAGCGTGGTGGGGAGGGACACCATGCTGGGGTCCAAATATTAACCCTGGGTCCCTGTCCTGCAGGTGATGCCGACCCTGATCGAGCTGATGAAGGACCCCAGCGTGGTGGGGAGGGACACCATGCTGGGGTCCAGATATTAACCCTGGGTCCCTGTCCTGCAGGTGATGCCGACCCTGATCGAGCTGATGAAGGACCCCAGCGTGGTGGGGAGGGACACCATGCTGGGGTCCAGATATTAACCCTGGGTCCCTGTCCTGCAGGTGATGCCGACCCTGATCGAGCTGATGAAGGACCCCAGCGTGGTGGTGAGGGACACCATGCTGGGGTCCAGATATTAACCCTGGGTCCCTGTCCTGCAGGCGATGCCGACCCTGATCGAGCTGATGAAGGACCCCAGCGTGGTGGTGAGGGACACCACGGCGTGGACCGTGGGGAGGATCTGTGAGCTGCTGCCTGAAGCCGCCATCAACGACGTGTACCTGGCGCCGCTGCTGCAGTGTCTGATCGAAGGCCTGGGGGCCGAGCCCCGGGTCGCCTCCAACGTCTGCTGGGTGAGCTGCTGCATGGAGGAACTTCCTGTCTGGGGACCCCCCCCATGCTTCTTCCGTCTTCCTGTTCCCACCCACACAGACAGACCTTTAACCCCCCCCGTTTCCTCCCCGTCAGGCGTTCTCGTCCCTGGCTGAAGCAGCGTATGAAGCCACGGACGCTGCGGAGGACGCCGAGGAGCCCAGCACGTACTGTCTGTCCTCGTCCTTCGAAATCATCGTCCAGAAACTCCTGGAGACCACAGACAGGTCAGAACATCATTTACACACAGCCACAAACGGGTAAAAAACAAGACCAGAGAGACCGGGGGGACGAGTGGGAAGGACACAAACACCCAGTGGGTGGGGTGTGTGGGTGTGTGTGTGGGTGTGGGTGGGGGGGTGTGGGTGTGTGTGTGGGGTGGGGGTGGGGTGGGGTGGGTGGGGGTGGGGGGGGGGGTGGGTGGGGGGGGAGAGAGAGTGTGATGGTGTGTTTACTATCACTCGGGAAAAGGATTTTTGTTTTGAAAATTGATTTTTAATCTAATTATGAGACTAAAAATCAATATGGAAGCGTGACATCTGACTCGTGCACCTCTACATGTCACTTGTTTATATTTATCTATTTATTCCGTTGGGGGGGTCTGTGATGATAAATCATGCACCACGCTGACTCGTGATGGAAAACGAACCACATTTATCTGAGACCCCACACACACACACACACACACTTCACTCAGTCACTGTGAGCGCTTTGTCTCCACGGTTGTCAATAATTGTGGTGTGTGTGTGTGTTAGAGGATGGATACCCGACCCGAGCCCGACGGTACCCGACGGGTCGGGCCGGGTTCGGACAGATTTTTAGAAAGGATGCTCGGGTTCGGGTCGGGCTCGGTCACAT